>JAANSO010000253.1:0-51580 GCA_036507315.1 Lepidocyrtus fimetarius
GGTTCTTTTAAAAATAAGTTGGTTCAGATCAAAGTCAGATGATTTAGTAAATTTCAACTCCCGACTTGCTCATTTACATATTGAACCGCACAAATTCTTCCCAATGGTAAAATTTGCTGCGGTTCTTTTACAAATAAGTGAGTTTAGATTAAAACTAATGTATTTGGTAAACAGTGACCTCCTATCTTGAACTTTTATATATAGAACCGCACAGTTTTTTAAAATTTGATTTTTCCATTGTTTTATTCCTATTTTGTCAAATTACATGCTGTCTAGACCCCGATGCGACAGAATCGGGCAACCAGCTAGTTTATTTATAAAACACAAAAATATGTATATTTAGAATTATCAGGAAGGGATGATTGTTGCATTGTTGATCGACTAAATATTACCAATGCATTAAAAACCATTATACTGGCTTGTATTTCTTCTCGTTCCAAACTCTAACTATTGATTTACTTTTATTACGGACTAGTTCATCGTAATGTTGGAAATTATTTTTCTTGTTCAAATATTACCTTCCAATAATTCCAATCCTGTTAGCTGCCCTGTTCTAATGTTTGCTAGGGTGGCGTATAAATGCCTAATTTAAATTGCACGTAAACTAATCAATTTTACCTACAGAATTAATGATGCTGTAGACTTTAGAGTTACTTTTGAAGCTCATCATACGACCTTTTTCAGCACATTTACAGAACGGATGAAAGCTTACGAGTAGAAAACTTGTAATCGTCTTTTGAAATTTATGCTCAGTTTGATCTATATATAGCACACAGTATACGTAAGCAAGTGGAAAAAACATGCAAAGGAATAAAGTCTTTGTTGTTTCTAACTAAACGAGTTGAAACTGGTAGCGAAAAAAATAAGAGAACCAAAACTAAAAATGATCCGATGACAAAAGTTTTCCTACCTTTTTTCTGTCTTTATGTAATAATAGTAAAAAGTGATGAAACTTTTTCTCTCGCTTCATCCAGCATTTTTATACTCAATTCGTAAAGGGTTTCGTAGTCTTGTCTCTTTCTTACTATTTCAGAGAAGTTATGTGAAGGACTATAGAATGGTAAAAAATCTCGAGGGAATATGAAGGAACATTGATGCATTAAGCAAAAAAATTTCGCTGGTCTAATGTAATTTTCTTATTTGCAACACCTACCTGCACACCTGTATAAAATAATTCTGGTATGTATTCACTATCCGGAAGAAAAATGGCGAATATAAGAAAAGAGATGAAAGGAAGTATTCACGAGGTTTTGTAATGTAATCTACTACATCAAGAGAAAAGCAGAGTACAGAGAAATGTTTATTCTCTATGAAATTCCATACCTATCTTTCTACTGACTGGCCAGCATTTAAAGTCTCATCTCATGATGAGTCGCTGATTCTTTTTTTCATTGAGAAGATCTAAAAACATTCCAAATGCGATTAGGTTTATACGAAGATATATTATATAGCGTTAACCACTTTAGTCAGTTAGGCTACAGCACAACAAATTTGTAGGTCACGTTTTAGAATCCATAAAAGGTATGCAAGCGAGTGAAATTCAAACGTTGAATAACAAAAGGAAATATCTGTGGCTTCTTTTTAGAGAATGTTACCAAGAAATGAGGAAAGAGGTAAACTGCTATCTTTAAAAATCCTAAATGGTATGCCAACACCACCCAGAAAGGACTTTGGTATTATAACAAAATTGTATCTGTTTGGGATTTGCCAAATATCAATTTCAATCAGGATTGTTTTACTAATACTATGTATTGTAGTTGTATACAATGAGTTTGAACATAAAGGGAAAAGTTAGGAATGACCAAGAAGACAGTTTTTGTACGCCCCTAGATTTTTGATGAATTGGAATATTTTCCAACTAAAATAATAAGTATAGGAGAAAGTATAGCAAAAAGAGAATCGACTCTTGTACCGGCTAGTAAAGCTTTTATGACAGCATGATGTCTGGTGACTGCTTTGAAAACAGATCGGGAAAGGCGCAATCCTTAAACTTTTATAAATTGAGTTAGTGACAAGATTGTTTTGTGGTATGTTCGTTCCTGTCGCTTGCTTTCATTCAATGAAACGATATACGTTAGAATTATAAAAGAACGACAGGATAATATCACTTGCATCACTGGAACGATTTGGCTGTTTGGTTTAGTGAATTGTACAATGTAGAGAAGGGTTGAAAAAACTGTTTCTTGTTCTTTTTTATTATAAGAGAGAGCATATAGATCGGCAGGTTGGTAAACTTACTTGACTTTGGTGTAGCGGAGGACGATTTTAGTCCTTATCTGTTCTTACATTTTAGGAGACACGTGATCAAACAAGCATTTCCCCATGTAATCCACCTACTTATATTCAAGTCTCAAACGAAATTCTCAGACATTCTACTTACTTCTATTGTCTCATTGGGTTGCTGATATAACTAGGAGAATCCTATTTCTCATGCTGATGGCGATTCGACTTATTTTTAGTGCAGCTGTAGAATCTAATAGGAAGGTTACGACAGAGCGATTTGATTGTTGAGGAAAGTTACTTTTATATTGAGGAAAGGAAAAGAAGGTAGGATGGGGCTAAAAGGAGGAACGAATCTGATGAGCTAAATTTGTACTTGTCCATACTGATGTATTTAAGTCGTAAATTTTAAGTAACCAGCACTTAACCGCAACTTCAATTTATAGAAAGATTTAGTTTAAAAGTTCGTTTCCATTAATAAAATGACCTTGTCTGGATAAAATAGCACATTTCTTGACTTTCCCTATCATGGATTAGAGAATGAATGGCTTTGTTGGAATATAATTTTTACCTTTTGGAGCAAACTTTTAACTTTTAGTATATTGCGCAATTCAATTTTAAACTCACTAAATTCTTTGATTATTTTGTCTTTGACACTAGCCCAACGCTTATAGTTTTACCGCGTTTATACGTTGATGGTCTTTGATAATGTGAAAGTTAAAAGACCAATAAAAGTATCTGTCCATGGAAGCTATGTAGTACAGAAACTTTATACACTTCTCACTTTAAGATTTATGTATAAGAAGTTATGGATGGTAATTCTTAGAAAATTGTGATAAAAATGTAATTTAAGTTTTCAGTACCGCACTTTTTCTACTTTTAATCCCTTCACTTTAATTAAAAGTATTTTTTGTTGAATTTTCAAATTCTATTTTTTTATAAAATATTCGTTTCTAACGAGTGTGGATAACAAAAACTAGATACAAACATATTCACACTCAGTTCAAAGCTGTGGGATTTTTTTGTCTTTGTCTTGTTTCCTTTTGATAAATTATATTGAAGGTTTGAATACATCTACTTTTCAAAAAGGAGCTGCTGCATATTGCTACTTCTCATAAATGGTGTGGTGTCAAGTAGATGTGACTTCCAGGAATGATATATTGTGACTGTAGTTAGTAGAATAAAGTTTACAAAGATGCTGAATTTTATTAATATTTGTTGCCAGTCGGGGGAACTTGAGATCTTGCTTAAGTCACAAGCATTCATGGTGACAGATCATTTTCCGTACGTTGTTGAAGAGGTCGACAGTTGAATTTGTACTGATGGAGCTACTGCCTAGAATCCTTATATTTCCCTTGCTCTTCTGCACAACCAAATTGAACACATAATATTGAATGGAAGCAGCGCCTTTCCTTTGCTTTCTCTTTACGTGGTCTTTCCACTCTTTTCTTCCTCACTGCTTTTAACAGACAGGAGCGCTGACGCTGACTGCTAACTGTTATTCGTATAGTATTTACAGTGTATTTTTACTTGCAAAAAGTGAAATGAACTTTACGAGAAACTGTTTCTACAAGACTTGTGAGCTCCAGAACGGAGAATTCATTTTAGGTTTACTTTCGCAAGTATCATACTGTGACTGTGATTCGTAGGGATGCGTGCTTAAGCTTAAGCTGGAATCCCTATATTTGTGTGTGTATCTTGATGAACAAGAAAAGGAATGGGAAATTGTTAACACAATAAAATTAAACAAACACAAGAGCATTCATAGAAATAAAAAGAGAACTCTACATCTTACGTGTTTCTTCGTTTTTCCTAAACTTTCTCAAACACTCAAGATATTTTCCTATTTTAATATGCAGGAATTGTACTTCTTTCTATGAGCTTTGTTGCTGAGCTTGCACTCCTGAAAAATTCAAAATTTGTACGGTAAGTATGCAATGCGTACTTAAAATGATTTAGGGATAAAAGACAGTGGGTACTGTTAAAATTCGAGTGTTTTATATACATGCAGTGCATTTTTATATAAATGATTGTCCATTTGACAAGGAAAGGGGAAAGTACTTTCACTGAATTTTGTAGGCCTGCTATTTACCAAAAAATTCAGAATACAAATTGTACGTAAGTTTACGTGTTGGTGATTTTCTTCTTTTTGAAAAATGGTTTAACTTGCCAGACATAAATTCATTCTTATATAAAAGCAAAGGGGTTCTGTTTTTTTTTGTCAGGACGTAGAAAATTACGTAGAAGTTAAGTTTTGGTGTAAGAGGATTACTACATACTCATGAGGGCGCTCCTTCTTATACTAGATAATTAACCTATGAATATAGTTCATATAGAAATTTAAAATGTAAAAGGTTTTACTATTAAAATACTTTGAAAAAGCGGGCTTAATCTGTGTAAAGATAATTACCAGTAGAATTTAATTTACCAGTGGCTTTACGTACCTCCGACATTAAGATCCTTACCCCGATTAGTATTATTCATCTTAATATATCATCTACGATTTTGCCATGATAATGATGATAAAACCAACTGCAGCACAACAAATGGCAATCTCTCTAATGACAGAACACAAGTTTGAAGTTTATGCTTCCTTTCTCTTTTCCGTGTATTCCATAACTATTTCTGTATATTATTACGACTTGCTCGTTTCTGTTTGTTTCATACTCTCATTCCAATGAATGCCTACATTAAATTATCTAAATCTCAAATGGGACACACGCATCGTCGTCCTCCATTCCGAATTTATTAATTTCTCCACCCACGTTAAGAAACTTTAGCTAAATGCAACAGATTTATATTTTTCTTGATTTATTTCAGCAAGATGAAAGCTTATTTTTCTTAATGTTTTTTTGTTTAATTTGAATTCAATGACACTGAATGGATATCAGAACCGTTGACCCTTCAGATTTGTATTTTGGTTATGCGATTTTTGTATCATATCTGATTTCATGACATATGATTTTCTTAAATATTATGTATATTAATTTTAAGCATGTGCTATTTTAGAGAGAAAGGGGTAGCAAAGTTAATGGGTTTAGCATGAGAATATAAACAACAGACACAATTACCAACAATGGTTGCCTCTCATTGCTTTTGGGATTTTCTCGATCTTTTCTTTCTCATTATTTTCTTTTAAAAAACCTCGATCCGGTTTTATTTCACTTACATTTAAAAAAAAGCTTCTGTGTTTTTCTTTTCAGGTTCATCTTGAAAGTATGTAATGGCTGAACATTATTATCTATCCAAAAAGCCACACTTGAATCTTCTTTATATCAGGCTACAGGAGTAGAATAGCAAACAAGATTTCTCAATTCAACAAAGCATTACAAAGTAAAGCAAAGTAAAAGGAAACTCTCCTTTTCTATTTAATTCTCTGGCATTACATTCTTTTCTTTCTTTGGTTGACACCGTGCCATTCCATTTGATGACGCTTTTAGTTCATTTGCTTATGTGAGGGTTATATTTTCAAGTAAAACTTGCTAATATTACCACTAACTAACAAAAAGAAAGTACATATATAAGACTTGGGTGAATAGATATAGTAATTCCAAGTATCCATTATATACGTTTAACAATGCTTTGACAAAAATATGAGTATAATGTGAATAATTGCCAAAATTCTGAAATGGTATTACGTTCAATATATATTAGTAAACTATACTGAACTATGCTACATTAAAGTATAAAGTCATTTAAGGTATTATGTTTTACGTAAGCTTAATTATCCGGAGTGTGGAAAAGAGTGCATAAATGTGACTGCTTCTTTTGCGACTTCTTAATTTAGAAAGTCTAAAAGAGTGCTCCCAATATTGTACAGAACTGTGAGAGGTGAAAAGGCTTACTTTAGCTATCTATATTGACGTAGACTGGCCTTTGTGCTCTTTACTTTTACCCGTCCATACTAGTAAAATTTGAGTCTGAACGACAAAAAACTATCCATGTGGATGGCATAGAAGGAATTTAAGAGTATTTTTGTTGTCGCATTCGTCTTGTCACCCAAACAAAAGTCGTTTATCTTGCTACGAATCTTCCTTAACATTATTATTGTTTAAAAAATTTGGAGCCGATCCGTGCTAAAAGAAAAGATCTTATTCCTTTTCCCTGCATCAATAACTTTCTATATTCGTCCTATCAAAAATGGTTTTAGATGTTTTTTTAACCCAATAACTGGCCAGTGTGGCCATTGATTTTCAAAATTGAATTTATTGCGTTGATTCAAGTCCGGCATACTCTGGGGCTTTCAAAGGCTGCCCATTTATATAATATTCCGTTCTTTATAATTTTCTATTATACCTTTCTACGATACAGTAATAAAAGGTACCTGTTTAACATTGGAACATTTTTGCAATATGGGTTTGCATAGGATTAATTTGGTTCAATAATTAATGTACGTTTAACTGTTTTTATTTGATTTTTAAATGGCATTTATTGAAGCTTTTCAAATCCATTAAATGTATTTTGATTGACAAAAGGTTAAAGAAAATTGGCCAAGTCAAGTTGAAAACCTCGATTCATCTACATTACTAATATTAGCGCGTTATTTTTATTGTTTGTGATCCCTGTACTACAAAACCGGCGTATAAAACATATATTTTTGCTGCTCAAATGCAAAAGAAAAATGTTGGAGAAGCGCCAAAATGCTCGAAAGATATCTTCAAAAGCAGGTTTCTCAATTTTTCCAGACTTTTACTTACCCAAATGGTCAATACAAAGTGGTGAAATTGCCTAGAAAATGTTTCCGCTAAGCTACCTTCCTCTATACCAACTGCCAAATGGCAAAATCTGTCTTTCAAATCATTGTTTGATACACAGGTTTCAGTTTGGTAGAAGAAACAACTTCCAATGATGCAACACTGAAACATTGGGTATGTATGCGCGTTTGTAATCGTTCTAAAAGAAAATTGAAATCATTTTCAAAGAACATCATGCCTAGACGTGCGTCATAATACTAGATTTGATTGTAACTTTACATTTGCTTCCATTTCACTACTCTTGCATAAGGTATGTTTTCTGAACAAGGAAATGGAGTTGTTTGGCTCCAGAATGATTGTTGTGCTGCTAGCCCCATTCCATTTAAAGAGCTCATAATCTTACATTCTGTTCAATCTGAATTGCGTAAAATTCTTTTCAATTCTTTCATTTTTTCATTCACCCTTTGTAAACGAAACCTACTTTCTATTTCCTATCTGCAGTTTACTGGAAACTCATTTTACAAACCAACAAAGAGGATACAGTAAGGTATCCATGATTTCAAGAAAGTGAAAGCTCCATACTCTGCGATACTCTGATTGAGTACTAGGAATAAATGTATTTTATCAGTTATGGATATGTAATCTGCTTTCTCCAAAAACTCGGACCACTCTGATTTGACCATTATGAAGGATCACGTTTTACCGTTTTAAGGCTCCAAAGTCGTTGCTCAAGGCAAAATGAAAAGCATAGAGTAGCTTGATTTAGATGTATGTGGAAAGAGATGGATGCTAAAAGAAAAAAATCTTAAAATTGAAGAAGTAATCATTTCTTCAGTTTTATCGACCTTTTGTAGGCATATAATCCTAAAAAATATATTCGTTATCATCATATACTAGCGGATGGCTTTCAATAAAATACTTTAATTTGATTCTATAATCAATGTATATTGCTGCATAAATATGTATGTAAAGCCGTAAGGAATCTATTATGAAATCCTTATGGAGAAAGTGGAAATAGTGTTGATAATATTTTACCTAGAATCGACTGAAAAATGGATCTAACCGATAAGATTTTAAAATTAAAAAAGAAATTGTAATTTGTAATAGTAAAATTGAGCCTTAGCAGAAAGCAAAAGTAGCAAGAGAAGGAAAGAATTATAATATGTAAGATGCAATTTCCTGGGCTTGCTAAATTACATCAGATGATAAAGGTTTATAAAGGAAAGAAAATGACTCCCAGTCGCGTCTACTAGCTACACAGTACAATCTGCAAGATCTCTCATTCATTTAGATCTTTTTGATATATTGAGTTGAGGGAATGGGAATAACGGAGGAAACTTGTATGTTTACTGGCGAGGACGTTAATTGAAGTTTACTTTCGTGTTCTCCTATTTATATGGATGTGCTTTGTTGTGATAGTCTGCACGAATTCTAACATTAATGAGTTTGATATTTGATAAGTGAATCAGTTTATTGCTTTTTGTAAGAGACCGAGACCTATTCTCACCTGAATTGTGAAAAAAATTAGAAAAGAGTTGGAACGTCTACTAGGTTAAATCTTGTGATATCAATTTGAGTTGTCTGATGAAAACCATAAGAAGCTTAATATCGTATTGTGTAATGCGAATTTCTTGTTTCAAAAGTTGAGAAAATTCTCAAGTTATTTGCACTTTGTACGTGTTTGACAGAAACTAAATATAAATGGTAGAAATTGCTAGTTGCGGACATGTTTACTTTCCACTCATTCTGTCCCATTTTAGGGTCTGTAATTATTGTTTCTTGGTTTCAAACTAAAAGTTAGACGAAAACAGTCATTTTTAGTACCAACTAAATGTACAATTACTTTTCTCTATTTTGAAGCATTGATTTTATTGGCAGTTCGGTTTTCAATGCCTATTAAGGCACAAAGCTTACCTCACTATATATTCTTATTCCCAATTTAAAAATAGTTTTAAAAAATTTTGATGAAAGAAATGTCTAGAAATATACAAAAATCTCCTTTTTCTGGTGAAAGTGACAATAAATCAAGGAACCTTTGATCAACTAACTGAGGGTTTTGTTTAGATAAAAGAATAAAAAAGTTTTTCCTATTGAACAGAATTGGGCAAAGAAAATTTGTCCTGTGTGTATCTTTCATTTTGATCTCTGCTTTTGTTTTGCTTACTAGTAGTATTTGTGTTTGGTTTTGTTTTGGGGGTTTCTTTATCTATAAAGGACTGCAATCTTTCTGATTTTTTCCCCAAATTTTTGTTTTATTATTGTAGTAATCTATAATTTTTTACAACTTCCGTTTGAGCCTAATTTTATCTTTAATAAATATTAAAATGCATAATTTCTATTTAAATTTTTTATAAGCTATCAACTACAAATTAACAAATTTCTTTCAAATCTGTACAGAAGAAAGTTTATTAAATTTGATCCATGTTTTTCTTTATTTATTTCTTAACTCTTCCTCTTTTTATCCAATTTTTGCTTATTTTATTCACATTTTATGAGAAAACTAGAACAACAGCAAATGGTCCTTATTTTGGATAGAGCATTCACAGCGGGAAATATCGGCAGCTCATATTCGAAACTTTCTCGGGTACTCTTATCCATTCGCATTGATAGATTCACAACCCGCTGGGAAATTCCTATAGCGCATCTAAGTACCCAGTGCTTTGTTCTGGAGATTTATTTTTATTTACTGTATTGGTTGGTGGCGGGACTCACAGCAAAGCAGAGTAAACTTTGGTTCTGTTTATCGGCATACGTGTTGATAATCCAGAAAACTACTTCCCATCAGTTCCGTGTGAATTTTCAACTTTCATTCCTTTTCTCAACGAAACTTTCTGAAGATGATTAGCTGTAAAGCAAAATTTCATTAAAATGCTGCTAATTTATTATCATTGCTATTTCCTTTTCTTCGTTTGGTTTTCAATGATAAACTATGAAGTGAAAGTGGCTTATACGTTTGTAATTATCTACGGGTGTTCAAGATCAAAGGAAATCTGTTTATAGTGTAGTTTTTGATACTGATAATCTGTAATGTGATAAGTAATGGATCAGCTTATTAGATTTCCTGTATCTTTGAACCTGGCTGTGATTGCAGCTAACACGATACATATTAGAAAATCTCTATGCGATAGTGATAGCTGCGTTCTTTGGTGATTTATGTATATGTGTAGTGTTTTGTACGTGTTTGTAGCGTGTAAAACGATATATCATATCATATAAATCCTCAGTTTTGTATGTTTAATACTTTTCCATTTTAACTTGTACGATAAGCATGTGCATAAGATAGTTTTTTTCTGCGGAATGACTTACGTGTTTTCTTGTGTTTGATTCAGGGAAACTTATGCTTTCTTCAGATATCCTTTTTTGGAGATATATATGTACGTACTCTCGACTGGAAAACTCGTTTTTCATGCGTTTTCTCACAGAGATAGAAGAAGATTTATGTCCTTTTTTGATGTTCAAAGATAAGCATGTTTGTTCTAGTTTACCTATGATTATATATTTCTGGCTTTTCGTTTGAAAGTTGCAAAAATACTCACAATTTGAAATAAGAGACATTGCTGTGTTTTTTAATACAAAAGCATACTATTGTATTTAGTTGTATTAAAACTCAATTTCAGGTTAATTAGCCTTTGAGTTGAGAGAGTATTTTATAATTATGGTTGCACATGAAGTTTGTTTTGTTGTACTATTGTAATGTAAATGAAAGTTTAGGCAAATTCACTAAAGAAACATGTTCTACATCGTTGCGTTGGAAGGTTGGAAGAAGGACGATTAGGGGGAATGGCAAACTCTACGTAAACCTTAAATGCATTTCACTTGTTTCTTTTACCGGCACTGTACATCATGCTAGAACGAGTTCTAAAATTGAACCAAGTAATTTGAAACAAATTGTATATTTTAAGGCTTACGCAGAAGATACAAGCATTTGCTATAGTATGTTTCTTCCAGAGTATACATTATTAAATGGACGCTGCAGAGAAAAAAATCTAAAATGAAACTTGTTCATGTACATACGTGCATTAAACTAGATGCTAGCTATATCTTTTGTTTCGTTTTGTATTTTTATGTAGATACAGTAGGTAATGTTAGGTAACATATTTTCTTGAGAGGAAAGGAAATAGGTTGAACGGTTCTTCCTCTTTTTAGAAGATTTCATAGGTTGACGTATGTCTTCAGTAAGAAAACTTTCACCGTCTGACAGCAAACGGCGAAAGTGGATTGGGAAAAAGACGCTCAAACATGCTACTCACAAGGGTTTTATTTTTTTGTGCATTTGTGTAGAACCATAGAGCTCCTTTTGTGCCCTTTGTATTTGAGATTTCTTAAAACGCTTTGTAAACACATAGAATATAATATTTTTGACATTTACCTTTATTTCTTGGTTCTTGGTTACAAGTTTGGGACTGTACTCTATAAAAAGGTGAAACAAAAACAATCTTTAAGAGAAAGATGAATGGAATGAAATAATAGCTCGTTTATAAAAGCTTAGTCACGGGTAGCTAAATATACAGTTTTGTGTGAAACTGCTGAAACGCCACAGAATGGCGTTCTCGCACTTTATGTCCCGAGAAATTGCTTTTCACCGGTGGTGCTACTTTTACCTATTGTAGCCATTTGAAAAAGTGGGGACCTGTAGTCATATAAAGACATAAATAAAAAAACTACTGAAGTTGCAAAATTATATTTACTTTATGTTCTAACAAAATTTTACAATATTTCCAAATATATTTATTTGAAAATTCCTTGGTTTTAGCTTTAGTAATGTATGAATAGGTTATATACTTAATACATTGTTGGTATGTAGTATAAACGGAAAACTAAAGCTCATGGGCATTTATGTATGCCTTTGACATGCTTTTGTGTAAAACAAGAAAAGTAAATAAATGTTTGTTCTGGAGAAAGAATCTATAACCTTGTTTTTATTATTTGTTTTGTTTTGACAATTTAATAGAACAACTTTATTGGAAAGATTTTGTATGTCAGAGTTTTGCTCACCAGAGGAGTGTGAACGCATTAAACCGTGTAATTTAGTAAATATTTTATTAAAAAATCATATAAAAAGGAAAAAGAATGATGAAATAGAACACGAACGATTATTTTTTCCCTTTGTTATGAAAAAGGGCCAAGTGAAAGTACTGTATGGTATTTATATTCTTCAAAGAAAACCGCGACTATTATCGAGGTTCATAGGGTTGGCTTGTTGAAACCATATTTTCATGAGAAGTCGAGAGTTACCAATAAAATGCTATTATTACTTATATTTATTTAGTGTTTATGTGATTTTTGTCACAAATTCAACTAAAGCTTAACTTCATTAATTTATTTTTTAAAGTATGTTTCGCGTTCCGTTTAAAACCGTTAGAGAAATACAAAAGCTTCAAATTTCGCTTAACTCTAAAATAAACCTGATTAGGTTGTTTTTCTAAAACTGGGATCTTGTCATGTCTGCATATTTTTTTAGATAAAACAGCTGCATTATAATATTTCTTGTGCCCTTCCTTACTATTTTAAATGTAGCTTTTTTATGCATATATTTTAAATGCTTTTGTTTACTGTCACTGTGAAACTGTGGTCTTCCTCAATTTCCTGAGTAGATACATGCGATCGTGTACGCAAATATTACATATGAAAAGAATCCTTTCTTCCGGGCAAAATTAGCTTTTAAAGTAATTCCTTCCGATCAGATTAGGGTTATGCAATAGTAATAATTGAGAACAGGCACTGGTGACTGGCATAAAAGTTGTTCAAAAATTCTGCACGATCAGCGTTCGCTTAAGGGATATTGCCACTTACACCAGTGCTATTCTCATCCTGGTTTTTACTCTTTCTATTGAATAAAATTAAATGACAAGAACATTCCCAATTCTAGTTTTCCAACGGCATTGCCTTCTTTTATTTTTCAGAAAGCACAGTCGCAAATGACAAAGAAACCATTATAAAAAATTACATTGAGTAACTTTGTGGATTGTAGCAATGATGTCATAGATGAATGATATCATTATGAGAAGACGAATGTGTGTCCATGGCTCTCGATATTGACAATGATGTGAGAACGGCTGACCATTCTCATTGTTCGCATTTTTGCTTTCGTGTTACACGAAATTCATTAAGGAAAAAGTTATTTGCGTGGCAGTGAAAGTTTCTAACTGAAACAAAATGTGGGTATATACCTAGATAGATTCCGCCAACAATCAATGGATCCTTTCTACTAGCAATTCAACCATTCTAATATGTGTTTGTACCTTTTATAATACTGATGATGGGACAGAGTATGATAAGCAGAAGCTGAGATGAAAATGCATGAAGTAAAACTACTAGAAGTGTTGCTTACTGTCGTTACTTTTGATGACAAGAGTTGGTGATGATATGATGATGGTGTGTGCAACCATCAGATTATCCTGAAGGCACCTGCTACAATCTAACCTAAACGAGAAAGTAAAATACGCGCATCTTTCTGTCTCTAGATTAAAAAGAGAAAAAGTCGTGCAAAATATGATTAGGTATATGCATATTATAACGAACCTTATAGTTGATCTCGATAACCGTTTACTGACAAATTATGTATTTCTTATTTTAATTTTTTATTTTACTGCAGATGCCAAGAAATTTATGTATTCATGAAATATTTATTTATGATTTCACAATGCAAATATGAATTTAATGCAAATGTATGCCAGAAAAAATGGAACATGACAGCAAGATTTTGTCGTAAATTGAAGGAAAATATAAAAATTGTTAAGCTTCTGAGTTATCTTGCCATTATTTTCACTCCAAATCAAATTGACATATTTAGACTACAAAACTGATGAAAAATTGAATAGCAAAGGAGTAAGTACAGTATAGTAAGTTTAGAATTGTATCTTCAAGAAGTTTTTACTCATGTAGCGGTGTATAAAAATAACAAATCTTTTTGTTCAAGATACAGAGACATGAAACCATTCATATTTACAACGAGCTTAACAACTGCTTAAACTTAGAAATACATTTTCACTTCACATAAATAATCAGTAACAATGATGCTATACTAATAGGGTGGTTTGCCTAGTAGAATTTAATCAAATATTTGTGCAAAAAACCATTTGCTTCTTTGTCCCACAACAACCACGCGCGTATTTTTAATGTATTCGTCGTTCAAGCGTTTATTGCTACAATGTTGAAAAGGTATATGGAATAGAGAAATGAGGTATAATGAGTGAAATTACAGAAGATATGTTAAATGTCAAGAATAAAAGGGGCATAGGATCCTGACACAAACATCAGTATTATTGTTATTTCTTCGCGTATTCTTACTTTCCTTTGCTTTTCTCTTTCCCAAAGAGTTTTCATTTAAGCAGTGGATAATTTAATTCGTGCGAGGACCGCGATGACTATTAAAGATGATTTGAAACTATAGTTTATTTTTCATTATAGATTCTCTAACCTAACCATAAGGCGAGGTTATTTCGATCCGTATCCGGCAATGGAATGCAATCCGTTACTTTGTAATTGTTGTGATGATAATTACAATCTTCATTTCCACGCAATAAAAAGAGCCATGTTATGCAGGATACAAACTGTAGGAACTCATTCTGAAAAGCAATCTACTAGACGGAAAATGACTATATCTTGCTATCGTTACTTTCTATGATGATTGCAAAGATGGTAGCTCAAGGGTCAAACTAATTTTAGTGGGCTGAATGACAGTGGGATTTAGTGGGATGCAATGACTGCAATGAGACAATTCCATAAATAGCTCAAGCAAAAAATCCTACTTTTAAATATTTTGAAATTAAAGCTACATTATAGAAAACGCTTTAATACATGTTGAAAGTTTTAATAAATAAATAGCATTTATAGATAATTAATCTACACAGTGCACGCTATATAGTATGTTAAATAAAATATTAATGAAATTTTGAAATTTAATAGGAAAACTCATGCAATATACAAGTACCTGCTTCAGTTTCAATCAGCAGGCTTCTATGTGATATAAAATGCATACAAGTTCTTTAACTAGGTACTTCATTTATTAAGCAAAAAAGTACATTTACAATACTGAACAAAGTTAAAGAGCCGGGTTGATTCTTTCCCAGGAAAAACTATTCTGTGATTATGCAATGTAATGATGATGATTGCGGATTCATTGAAGTTACTAAACTCGTGGCGATAATGAAGGAAGCAAAAGAGTTTTACCAGAAGTTTTTGAATTAAATCATTCAATATCGGAATTATTTAGCAAGTTGGAACTATGCTTTTCCTCTGGAAAGAGTTTCTTTTCGTTGCTTGCCTGTTGACTAGAAAGAAGAAAGTTTTGATCAACCTGGGAAGCCCGCTAAAGGTTTTTGCTTCCAAAGCTTTATTTTATTATTATTATTTCTATATATTCTCTCAGCGCGGTCCCAGCGTAAAGCAAAACTTTTTCTATAGCCTTTTCTTTTTTCTCACTACACAATCAGTTGGGAATTGTGAAACAACACAAAAAAGTATTTGAGAAAAAGAAAAAGTATACAGAAAAGATATAGGAAACGACAAGGCAAACCACCGAGGAGGAAAATTGCATAGAGAAAGTAAGAGAAAATGAGAATGCTGAGGACCATGCATCCATGGGAATGGTAACGTGAAACCACATTCAAGCATGGGAATGTCACATTTGTCTACCTTTCACAAGCACCGGCTCGGCTCCTTTCACCTCCACCTATGACTATGTCTATAAATAGTACTATATGCAGCCTCCCTTAAGGTTACCGTTTTTATCGAAAAAGTTTAATATCTGTGAGAATTCATAAAAAAGTGTTGCTCACACGAGAAACTAAAGTCTGATGTGGGCAGTTTCATTGGCCTTTCACACACAGTTCTTCTTTAGTAATTTTTTCACACTTGTAGATATTCTTTGTACATTATACTGTATAAGATTGTAAAAAAAGTTAAAAATTTATAATGGGATTCTGTTCGTTGTTCACATGATCCTATTAGTGGCTTTTATTGGGTCTGTTTCGTGTCAAACGATTTCATCAATGAATCAAAGACTCTATCGACGTTCATGCAATACAGTTTGTATAATTTTCAAGCAGTTTGTTACATTATTACAAGGTATGTTATAAGTATGACTCGGTTAATCAAAAGTTAAATTTTGATTTTAAAAATGAATAGGAATTGATATGTGCTTTTAATTCTACTTAATATAATTTGCTTCAATCAATAAGATTATTGAATGTAACTTGAAATACCGTTTTTATGAGAAAATTGGGGGCACTTATAAAGAACCATAGGAGTTAGGAGCCTTAACACTTATGTCCAGTATGAGATGTTTCGTAAAGTGCTTTTTTGGATATGCATTAATATTTAAGTCATAGTTAAATGGTACATAAGGGGAACCTTTGTTTTTTATTCATCATAAAAGGTAATCTCCATAATATGATGATGACATACCGTTGATCATAGTTCCCTGACAAGAATGATATTTTTAAAGCCGATTCACAAGAAAGGAAAGATTGAAAAACCAATCTAATTGTAAATGAAGTTTTCATAGTTTCGTGAAACTGACTGCGTTCATTCTCGTTCATGGGATTAAGTAAAATGGATAATGGCAATGTTTAAGGATAAAAAGCCGAAAACCGGGTGTTGGCTTTCTGTATAAATTGATGAGTGTCTTGTCTGTTTGAACCGCATCAACCAAAGTTGAAATTTTTCTATTCTGTATCAAAAATTTTGTCCAAATTAAGCCACATTGTGATTAATGTAAATGGAAGGTTTTAAAAAGCAATCATGTAAATCAAATCACGTAATATTGATTCCCGAAACAAAGATTTTTTCTGCAAAATCATTGATGACATTTACATTTAAGCCGGCTTAACTCTGACACTGTACATGATACGTTTTTAATATATATGAGGAAACAAACCTAACCGGGTTTCTGTCATGTGTGCAGATCATAATCCTTCCCTTTCCGTGCAAATCACATATGGCTTGACAAGCTAACTCTTTTCTCAATTACCATGTACAATGAAATCCCTACACCTAGTTCATGTCTCTTGCAAAATGGTAGGTGCGGGTGACTAGTTTTGGTCGAATTCTATTCTGGAACAAAGGATTGATGCAAAATTTTGTAATTTATTCGTTGAAGCGATTCGTTGTTATTTAAAATGTAGAATTTTTCTCTTTCATTCAGCAACTGCTGACTATACGTATTTCTAACCATGTAGTAGTTTATCTCGTAGACAAGCCCCTGCGTTTTTACTTTCTGCTGAATTCTCGTTGTTCATGTGAACTGTAAATCTCTTACATTAGTTCAAAAATAATCGCAGGCAAGAATACTTTATTAGAAAGGAGAAAGATGTCATCCCCAAGTGGCGCTTTTTTCTCTCCAAATTTTTATATTGACTGAGCTCCTCACGCCACAGTAGCTCTACTTTTTAATATTTTTCTCATTGCACAACATTCAACCATTCCTCTTACGAATAAATTTTCATTGCTTCATGCTCTTCCACTTTTTGGCTGGTAGATCACTTACGAAGATAATTTTGCTACAGGGAAGAACACGTAATGTTTGATATATATTTAGAATTTTTCTACTTAATTTTGCGTTAGTAAGTAGCTTTTATAACGTTTTTTTCTTGCATTGTATACCAAAAGTCTTCTATTACATCTTTTCAAATACCTTTTTCTCATTATGTATGCCGAGACTGTCATTTACCATATCTTTTTTGCATGCCCTCCTCACGCGCTCGTAAATCAGTAGCTGTTTCAGTTCAATCTAGTCTCACCGCCATAGAAGAAGGAAGAAATAGAAGGATGAGTAACTAACACAAGCAAGAAAAGCTAGTCTTAAATATTGTATCCCTGTTAAGGTTGGAATACAACAGTATTTTCACTTAATTTAAATCATACATGAATTGCATTTCTTATTTGGGAATAGAATTTGCAAAATAATTTTGTAAGCGAAACCATGTCATGAATAATGGTAGGTAGTTTGAGAGAGGACAGGACAAGCAATATGTTGAATTTTTCTTTTTCCATTTATGCTTTTTTTAAAAGTTCACTGGATTTGCAACTAGCAAACTGCCACAATTTTTCTCCAGTGAATTTCTCAGTTTTTGGAGCAAATAGGAGTAATACATTACCAAAGGGACACGTGAAAGCGATAAGAACATTTTCCGTAAATATGCATAACGTTTATATATTTTAAAGCAAAAAGACTTTGGGGAACGTTTCAGACAAAAATGGCTAAATTTACTGGTAGATACGAATTTGTATGCATAAAATGACTTAATTTATGTCTCTATTGCAGAGTTTTTGTGCTTTGTTAAGAAAAGATGGGAAGAAAATATATACCAGTAAAGACTTATCATCATCATCGTGAATGCAACTCTTCTGACAAAGAAACTTTTCTTCAACTTGTTTTACCCTAATCCTGAATCTTTCTTGTTAGTTATTTGCACATATATTTTGTCTTTCAAATCTTACCTACCACCAATGCCATCATCAATATCAGTTTTCTGGGTTGCTAGTAGAGGTGGAGGACATTTAAAGTTCTACTTTCTCCGATGGGTGAATATATATAGTTAAGCTTCTTCAATGCAATACATGTATCTTATGTTCAGGCGATCGAAAAACTAATTTACTGACAAGCCAAATCACTCCGGCATGCCAATATCCCTCAGATTCTACAAGCGAGAATGTAAACGTCATCCTTTTGCCTCCATGAATGATGTTACGAAAAACATTTGTTTAACACTTTTGCTGGCATTAGCATTGTTAAACTAAAGGAAAAGTAAAATAGCAATTCCCTTTTTGCTTGACTCTATTTCTCTCTAGTCAGTGCCTTCCTGAATACAAAATTAGAATCAGCAAGGAAACTTATGCACTCTCACTACGTTTAGAAAAGGATTAGTTTTTCTCAGGAAAAGACTTAAATACTTTGCAAAGTAACAACAAAAAATCCAACTAGATAAATCTACTTAAATCTTGAATTCTTACTGTGAAGCTTCCTTTTTGTATGATCAATAACTGCAAAATGTAACCCCAATAATGAAAATCATGTCATAATGTTTCATTAGCAAAAAGTAATTCCTAAACAGAGACTTTGATATACTCTATTGTGCTTGACAGTTTGTTTACATTCCGCGTATATTTTATAATTTAAGTGTGCAGTTGACAAAAAGTGAGTCCTTTTATACATGAGTAAACATGGGATTGCTTTTAAATTGACAAGAAACGGGGTAAATTAAAAGAGGGTAGTTTCCTACAACTTTCACTGCTTTCACTAGTTTCCTAATATTGCAATGATGGTGTGTCACCAAAACAAACTAACACACAATTGGACTACGTGGGTAATTCGCTCTGCACTGCAGCAAAATGGTTGTTCACAATGACACGTTTACGTGCCTATTCCTTCCCACTTACTCAAGTCAAATGCATACATCCATATTACAATAGAAACGTACTTGTATGAAATGAGATTCCTTTTCTTTTCTCTTTTAATCAAAAGGAGCTGTGTGTTTTAATATCATTACTGAAGAGTGAAACTGACGTGTTACTGCACATAATGAAGGCTATTTTTTGCAAAATTTCACCAGAAGTCGTGACTAATTTCATCTCTGTTGTTTTAGAAAGCTTTAAATTAATTAAAAGGTGATAAGTGTATGCCATCAAATCCAGTTTTGTACAATTCCACGAATTACGAATCTTATGATTATTACAGGATATCATCATGTATTGAATAGGATTTACTGAAAAATACTAGTTCATTAGAATTTTTCCTCAAAATTTTGATTTTCGGACGGAGTTTTGAATGGGGAAAACAGGTTGAGACGTGTAAATGCTGGAAAACGTATAAAAATGCTGATGATGCTTACCTTTTGACAATTTTCAATTGCGTCAAAGGAAATTAGCAAAATTATGGCAGTCGGTGTGGTAGTATTTTATGAAACTGTTCCTGGAGAGTGCGGAGCTATTTTTGTGCCACTGTTAGTGACGGGGAAAGAAAAATTAGATGAATGCCTTCGGGCCCAGCATAAATCTGGAAAAGATGTGTAAAAGTATAATATGAGATATGTCTACACATAGGTAATATACAAAGACTTTGCTAACATCATTCTCATTGCCATTATTACTATTACTTACTTTTACCTCTTTTCTCCTTCTGTCTCTTCTCGTTTGCTCAGTCTTTTCATTCTTCCTTTGGGAGCTGTTTCACTTTATCAAGTAGTACAATAGTATAAATGGATGGTGGTGAATTATTATTATATGATGATGATGAGTCTTCTTTTACTTCTCGGCCGAACAAACAGTTTATGAGCCTTTGCCACGCCGCAGCTACTCTTTACCCTCTTGTGTGCGTCGGGGCTTTTAACAGAAGGTGTATTCTTTTTAAAAGAGGCAACTGACTGAATGAATGTGAGTAATGGGTTGGATGCACAGATTTGTGATTACTCAGGTGGAAAATAACGTCTTCAACTTTGAGTTCCTCCTCTGCATGTGTTGTATCATGTTTTGTAATATTTTTAGGCTTTAGCTCGGCTACACAATGAATCTTGAATGAATTTTAGGTATTCTTTCCTTTTCTAAGTATTTTGCTCAAAAAGTAGATATTTAGAGAGGAGCCACAGGGCACAATGGGAGGAAATGACAATCAGTATTTTATTAGTGCTTTGACTAAAGCCTTCCTTTCCACTCATCCTTCACACTCAACTTTCCCTGGGCCCCCTTGAGAACGTGTATGTGTGCTTTGTGTGTTTTTTAAAATGTAAAACATTTCATCAGTTATAATAGGCATCCCTCTGATGCGAGAACGAAGGAGTCATGAGAGAAACGAGTAGGAAAAAGTGGAAAAGGACTTAAAATAGGATCCTTTTTGATACAATGTCCCCTTATTCAATTTCATTTCTGTCACGTAAAATTTGTTGGAAGATTTTAAGATCTATTGTAATCACCTTTATACGTTGATATATCTTTCTTCCCTTCATTCTGTCATTTCCTTGTCGTTTATTCGTTCCAAGAAAGTTGGCTACAAATTGTGCATCAACATTGTAGGAGGTAGAATAGGAACTAAATATAGCATTTCCGTATAGAGAATAAAAAGGAAAAATATTCGTTGTAAATACTTCTTTTTATGAGCCATTTCATAAGGCCCAGCTTTAAGTTTCCTTTGGGAGTATCAAATGAATAGGATTTGGTGAAAGTATAAGATGTACGACGGGCCAACCGTGTACTACTTATGGAGGAAAAACATCAGATATAGTCATCGCGTGGTATGTGGATGGAGTGGGAGACAGAGGATTGATGTTGTTGTTTGGGCAGATGCCACACGGTTTTTATATAAATGTGAAAGAAGTTACGACTCTTTTATGTCGTGCATCTCTTCACGAAAAATGGGTACAAATTGTGAGGGCAGCTTTGGTTTGTATTTCTGTGCGTTATGTAAGCAGCATCAAGGGGACTGCCCAAGAATTCTTGTTTTCTGGTGCTAAGAAAAAATGGTATAGATTTATTTTCCACCAGAAGTCTCTAGAACTAAAGTGACTTTGAAATAGTGCTTCAGTTTATCTATTCTCAGATTATACGGCATCTCCCCACTCATATCTTTTCTATTATAGGATACGCATGTAATGGAGAATGTTACAGTAAAAGAAGCTCTTAAATAGCTTTAGCCTTTTGCAATAGTACTAACAATAATATTATTATGAACGAACAATATAATATGCCACATTTGCAAACGTCTGCGATTTCTTTGATGAACTTTTTAGAATGATTTTGATTTTTATGTTTTGCAATGAGTCAAAAGAACCTAGTTTTTGCTCCAAATTTGAACTGTTGTGCAATGTATTTATGTGGCTGTGTTAGTAAAAAGAGTTATGATGATGATGACACAGCTTTGGTTGTATTGCCTAATTTTTCATAAAAGATCAAACTACGAGGTGGTTGGTATAAAAGCATGATATAACCTTTGTTTTATTGTTGGTATATTTTTTATTTTCAGGCGGACATTTATCGCAAAATCGATGAGACATGTGTTGACGTGTGTAACTTGCTTCTACGATTTGTCAAGAAAGCCATCTTGGGTTCTGCTGACTCCAACGGCACTTCTGCCAGTATTGTTGATGAAAGAAAGTCCCATCATCGAAAACGAATTGCAGATGTCGGCATCGTGAAATCTGATAACGCCAGTAGCACTACCCATCTCCTCACTCCTGGATTGGATTGGCAGTTGCTGGATTTATGGCGGGACATCAAGGCACTTCCTCATTTAACGCCCGGTAAGTTTCATGTATTTTATACTAGTTCTTAAATCGACGCATTACCTAGATTGGAATGGATACTTACTACAACTGCAATATAGTATATAATTCTTACCAATTCTTGTGAGAGGTTCCGTTCAAATATTTAGGAAAGCGGATCATAATTTGGAATTTGGTTTCTAAATTCAGAACAACAGAATAGTAAGGAAACACTAATAATAATCTAAGCATTATTCTGAGCCTATGTTTTATTTTTTGTTTTTGCAATTCATATTGTACTTTATAGTTCATCCAATGCATCAAATTTTCAATTAATATCAGCATTTCCTTAAGTATGCCTCTGCAGTCTCTATATCTTTAAGTACGAGTAGGTATTTGAACGAGATTTTTAATTACTCTTCTTGACTTAATTGTAATCTCTTCATGAATGAAACGAAATTCTAAATTCTGAACTCTTTATACCAAACATATCTTTGCGAAAAGGTTGTTGAAAGGTAAATAAAAGGATTTAAAAATATATCTTGATATTTTTATCTCAACAACAACAAACTCCCATAAAGTAGCTTCACTCCTATTGAGACTTGCCTCTGAAGTAGCACTTCTGGGAGATGACTGACTACCTAAATAAACACATACTGTTTTAGAAGCATGATTCACTGAAAAAATATAAAGCCTTTGTGTGAACTATTCGAGGATTGGAATTGTGTAGTATGGCATTTGAACAGAAAAGAGTGGAAGATGAAAACCAGTGAAAGTTAGATTTTATAATGCTCCCTTCTACTTTTCCTGGTGTTTTGCTGGAAAAACACTCAAAAGGGAGGAGAAAGTTGAAGATATAAGGGCTCAAAATGTAAATATATGCAATGGCAATCTAGTTAGTTACATTTTAGACTTGTTCTATTCATGCTCTTCTTTTCCAGGCCTTCTCAGAACCCTTTTTATTCTCCTCATACATAAATACTTAACATAATACCCTGACTTTTGCATCCAGTTGGGGTTCCAAGTTCCCACCCATTATAGCGAAAAACTATTATATTACTAAAAGCTCATTTCATTCCTATAAGAGTAAACATTTTATAGAAATATGAGCAAAAGTGAGTCTGATGCTGTACAATATCAAAACAGTCACGACTTGAAAAAAATGCAGGAAAAAAGGGAAAATGTGAAATAGCAGTTTTACTTTAGTAAAAAGGAATGCAATGAAAAGATGGAATGTATTGTGTACTATGATGTTAAGTGAAGGATATTTTTGTATGAAAAGAAAGGAAAAGAGATTCTGTTCAGTTAAAATGGATATTATTGTGTACATTAAGTATGGCACGGCTTATTGACTCTCATATTGCATGTGGGTCGGCGGAAACACATGTGTGTGTTCTGCTGAATGGCGCTATATTGCAGACTGACTGACTTTTCTCCAAAATCGTTCGAACTAAAAACTAGAATCTTACCTCGTTACTTTTTACTGAAAGTGAAAGTATTCCTATTTAAAAGCACATATCGTATTTATCCCTTCTTTTTAATTCTCATTTTGTTTTTTTACCTTTTAGATGGAACTCTGGGTCACGAAGAGGAGATAAAAAGGATCGAAAATAGAGTCGACATGCTGGAAAAGGCCTACTTGAGATGCAAATCATTCTTTCAAACTGAGTGCGATATTGACGATGGCGATCTAGAAGAAAAGGAAGGAGAGGTGGAGGAAATGCAAGTTCATATTGATGATGATGTGGAAACGTGTACGGGATACAATGCAAAAAGGAAACAAAACGACTTGGTGAAAATGGAGAAAGGGAATTACGGGAAAGCATCAATAGCTGGAGCACGGCAACATCTCGAACGAGTCGCAGGGGAGTTGGAGCAAATTCACACCCATCTGAAAGCAGGGATACAAACCGGATCTTTCCAATGGATCGACAGCATTCTTATTAAGGTTTGTAGCAGTTGTTGGTGTTTGCATGAAAATATTTTTTTTGGATGCACATGTGGCTTAATTTGTCTATGCAATAATAATATTACCATGTTGTCGCCATTCACACATGCAATGGTCGATTTATCATATTACTCACGGATGTGATGTGAAGTAGGAGAAAAAAAGAGCAAAAGGAATATGGAGAAAGCTGAAATGGTTCATCTATCCGTATGGTATTTTGACAGGAATTACTATAACATTCTTTTGCTATATCACAGGATTTTATGGGATTTAGTGAGTCAAGAATAATACTGCATATAATTTGTTATCATGGTCCCATTCACTTTTTTCGGGGTACTATCGGACTCAAAGGTGAACGGCTTCGCTAGATTTTTAACCAGAGTAAAGAAACCAGAGAAACTTAATGGGGAAGTAAGTTTTGAATGATTTTTCTAGACTTCAAGCAAAATTTAGTTTGCATTCATTTTATCATTCAAAATAGGTCATTGATATTGTTTTAAATCGAAATCTCAATTGATTTTTACATTGAACTTGACAAGTGTTTTCTTTGAATTGTCTTTGTAAATAAAATTTTCCCATATCCTTTTGCTATGTATAATGTGCAAATTGAAATATTACATGAATGGCTATTAAAGCAAAGTTTCGGTTAAAATTATTGCTGTTTTTCAGTTGCAGTTTAACAAGAGCCGAAGAAGTTTTTTACACTTACAGCACGATTATTGTCTCTTTAAATTTTTGTTGAAAAAGCTCAAACGAATAAGCTAGCGGCAGTTGAAACAGACTGCATGCTTATCAACTTGCATAGTTCAGTAGCGAAAAGAAAAATGTACTACAAAGGGAGATTTCTGTGATGTATTTATCTATTCTGCAAAAGTAGTTTTGGATAAAACGAAAGTAAGGAACCAATAAAAAACTGAAAAGATTTCGGAAGGGCAACGCTGGAAATTCCAGTTCTAGTTCACCATATATATTTTTATAGCTGATGTGGACATAAAGATAAAAATCTGTGAATGACTCCATATACTTTTGTACTTTCTCCTGTTACCATTTTACAAGATTTTCCTATTACTTTACTACAATACATTTATTTTAGCAGATATTCATGTACTTTAACTGTTCTATTTTGGATTGTTCCCTCATTGCTGGATCTGCAGAGTAAAGTATCTGATTTCTCTCTGTAAATGAATGTAAATGTTTTATTCGTGCCATTGCTCTGCTCTATTTATACGATAATTCGCCTCAAAAACTTTACTAGATACGGAGTAGATGAGAACGTATGGGAAACAGAAAGTTTCAAAGTTTCTTGTTTTCCTTTTGTTTATATTTTACTTTTTGGATTTGGTGTGCGGAGTAATTTGCTTTAATTTTGATAAATCGCTAATGGGTAATAAAAACAAGTACGTGCTGCTAATAA
Source organism: Lepidocyrtus fimetarius (assembly GCA_036507315.1). Lineage (NCBI taxonomy): Eukaryota > Metazoa > Arthropoda > Collembola > Entomobryomorpha > Entomobryidae > Lepidocyrtus > Lepidocyrtus fimetarius. The sequence goes on from JAANSO010000253.1 coordinate 25,471, forward strand.
AAGTGGACGAGGAAACTTCAGTTATATTTATGAATGAGTCCCATGTCTTATGCATCTAGATAATCGTAAAGTGAAATGAACTCTGCAATAATAAGAATATATGCTGAAGCTCATAGAGGTGGCGTCAGAAATTTTTTATACTTTTAATCTTGTTGTTTCTTTGAATATTTGATATGACATTCTATCTACTGAAGTTGACATAAAACCTATTTGTTAACAGGCTCTCGTCACCGGAAATTGGCTACTCATCGATGGAGCCAACAGATGCTCTGCTGCTGTCCTTGATCGGCTCAACTCTTTGATGGAACCCAATGGAACATTAGTCTTATCTGAAAGGGGAAGCTTGGATGGAAAAATTTTGGAAATTCGCCCTCATCCAAACTTTCGACTTATATTAAGTGTGGATCCCACCTTTGGGGAAATCTCCAGGTATGTTTTAGCAATAAAAATTACAAACTTTTCCATCCGGCGTAAAATATAATATTGTACTCCATCACTTATTTTTGCACGTTCAGTTATTTTGTTAAAGAAAGGTGACTTGAATCAATAAAGACATTCCTCAAAGTTTTAGAAAATATGTATAAAAGAACATTAACCCAACTTGCCGTTGGCAAATATCTACAAAGTTCTAATCTAATGAAAAGAATGGCTTTACAAAAGCTACCATTGTTCCTCGTTTCCTTTACATGTAAACCCATTTGCACAAAGTGACCTTCAACGCAGTCTGTCTAATAATAATTAAAAGTATTTGATTGTGGCAAACGAATTTGCTTTTATCTTCCTTTGTCCACACTTAAATATTTCCTAAAAGCTAACTGCCAGTCAAGTTCTAATGGATTTTGACATTTTCTTCAACCAACCCATTTATTATGCTGACTAAAATTGCCACTATATTTTTCCTCCTTTTCCTTACGGCCATAAGTCAGCAATAATTTCTTTTACTGTCCAAAGGGTTCCCCACATCTTTACGAGGAAATGAAAAGTACTTTGCTCGTTTCTGAATTAAATATGAATATTATGGTTTCAGGGCAATGAGGAATCGGGGAGTTGAAATTTTTATGTCAAATTCTCTTTCTTCCACCACCACCACCACTTTGCTACAAGCAGACCTTTGCTCCGATGTGAATCGCATTCAAAGTGAAAGAGAAGGAATGGAAGTCCAGGACAACGATGACGACGCTGGTGATACAGAGAACGGCTGCAACATAAGGTAAGCTGTGAGACAAAATTTTGTCCATTCCTTTACATTTTTTCGTATTTATATTATGTAACACATTAGAAACGTATACTCAATAGCTAACAAAAACGTGCTTGAAATCTTACAAGCTATACTATAGAAAATAACTGTTTTCTTTGCTGTATGCTGCGAATAAAGATGCATATTAAATTCGTTACACATTCTACACCGTTGCAAATATAAAAACGAAAAGGTCTCTTGGGCAATTTTCAGTTACTACTTCTTTCTAGTACTCTTCCGTTGGTCCATACACTGATGAAAGTTTTATTTTCTGTGTCACATTCTTTCAGAGTAGTTCCTTCACGAATAGCACCCTTTATAAGTATAGCTTTTAAGTCTCTTATACGGCTGTCCATTAACAAGTATTAATACTGTTATGAACAACGGAGTTGTTAATATCCCAAAGTCATTTTTTTAACATTTTGTGAGTAGTAGAAGCCTTACTTGTTCTTTGAAAAAAGCTTAATTAGTAATAGCAGAAGTAAAGTTTTGTCTACAGCAGGGTAGTAGATGGGTTCTTATCATATAAACTACATGTTTTTGTATAAAATCTGATCTACTGAATTATTAGTTGGTTGCTACCCTTTCTCTTTTCCACTGTCTCTGACTGACGTAATAAAAGTTGATATCTTGTGTATTATATTATAACGAACGACCACCACAGAATGTATTTGTTAGTTCTTTTCTTTTTATTTCACAAGCTTCAAAAAGAACAAGTCCGCACACTTCACATTAATTTTTATAGCTAAATGTAATTCGTATGATATCGCAGGATGAGTTTAATGAGGTTACTTGCTCGTGCTCCCATTTTATTATTAAATAAATAATGTCATGCTTTAAATTGCTTGTGTTTCAGCAAAAGTTTATAAAACGTTTGCGTTAGTAATCATGTAGTATGCCAAAGTTGGATCCTTCAAAAAGTTGAAGACTTTCGTTATATGTATGAGATACATATCATTTCTCGTCATAATCACTGAAGGGACATGGACAGAAACGAAATAACGGCAAAGAGAAACTTTAAGCATTTTAAGTAGGTTTTGCTGGAACACATGAATTATTGATTAGATTGATTTACCATGATCCTCGTCGTCAGCCATTCCCTCTACTTCCTTTTTATAAGCCCTCTTCGTTCCACCAAAAGTCCCCACAAGGGTCCTTATAGAATATCAACAGAAAAACCTGTTTTGTACACGAATTTGGTTAACGATTTTGTTGGATAAACTTGCTTGAACAATTTTGGAATTTTCTTTCACGATGGAAGGAATCAGGAACATGCTCTTGTTGAAGTTTGCCAGAGAAGAGGTTTCAATGATTCATGTAAAAAGAGCAGAAAATTCTTAAACAAAATTTATTTTAAAAACATTCTTATATATAAGAATCTTTAATATTATGTACATTGTAAAAGTACACAGGGCAATATTATATATTCCCGTATGTATCAGTTTAACAGATTGTCGTGAGTGAAAGGACAGATAATTATAGGCTTAGCTATATTTACGTATACAATTATGCTATATTTTCTCCATTTTCTGTTGTTTTGTGATATATTTTTTTCAAGATATGGTTTTATAAGAAGTAATGTTAAGGGGATAAAAACAAGGTGTGTTTACTACTTGAGAAACAAAAGAACTCTTATATCATTACTCTCTTTTCGCATGTTCTCAACTTTGAAAAAAAGTTTTTATTCTGTGAAGCATGAAGCAAAAACTAGAGCAATATCCTCCTCCATCCCACAGTATCATCTCATCATCACCATCGCCACCATTGCACATCGTCAACATCATCAGCGGCGGCGGCACCATTATGAACGAGCGTCACCGCACCACTTGGGAAGAATCTTTCATGGAGTAAACAGAAAAGAAAAGTTTATATTATAGGATAAAAGAAAAGGGATTTTAGCCTAAAGTAAAACCTAAAACCACCATACAGCACCTAAACTTTCTCCCACATTTTCTAATATTTGTTGTGTTGGTGGGCAAAACAAAAATTTAATGTTATTTTAGGTGATGGTATGGCTATGATGATGATGATGATTATGTTGTGTTAATGCTATTAAACTACATTTCTTTTGAAATTAGCTTACTTTAGGCGTGATACGTCCTTACCAACCGTTTGAGTATTTTCAATTGATTTTATTACTGTTTATGAAAAGAAAGTATGGTTATGAAGCGTAAAACCGCTATTAAAATGGAATTACATACATGACGCAAGCAGGAATTTAAATTTCTGATTTTTTTCTGGTACACCTCGCACAGAGACATTGCGTAACATGAAAGAAGATAAATTGCTAATATAATGCCTGTCATGTAAGAGACATGGAGGGAAAAAGGTGGTAAAATCCTGTCGGAGATATTCATTTGTCTTTTCACGGATGGTTGGGAATAAGATAATAAAATATTATTATCATCATTACTAAACACGGACTTTCCATGTGCTTTCTTCTGTGTTTTTCTCATCCAACATTTTAGTCGCATCTTTGTTTCCCTCCTTGTCATTAGGATTAAATATAAAAGCGTTGTTTGAAAAATGAACATCCTAAACTGATGACAAGCTATACCTTATTCCAATATTTCTCTTCTTCATTTTCTCACATATTCAGATCAACCTTTTAGTACAACGATGAAGGGCCAACATAATAGATGTGTGAGGGAACTACTATATACGTAGGTCATTTTGTTTAGTGTGTTTTGCATAGAAAATGAAGACGAGTATAAAATAAAATTTGAAGGTGGTAGTAAGCAAAGTATAAATTGTAATACTACTGAATCAGGAAATACTGTTTGGTATGTACTTTCTCTGCAATAGTAAGTAATAAAAATAAATGTTGACTGCATATTCTATTTAGAATGATAACGACATTCCATTACTTATCATTGGTAACAAGAATCTGGTCCAGGAATGGAGGAAAACAGGAAATGTGTTGGTACTTGCTCCTGCCTTTTCTTTATCTTGTTTTTTCCACTCTTTTATTAACTACTCCTGCACATGTTCCTTTGCCAATCTTTTCTGCTTGCTCAAAAGGTGTATAATTTATGAGATTCTTTGATGGAATGAGCATGTAAAACATTTACATATTACAAGATCTTTACCCTGCATACCTACATAAATATGAATTGGTATACGATTTGAGCATGAATTGAATTGGTTTCGCACGCGTTTTCCTCTCTCAGCAGATTTTTTTTTGTTTTTGCATTTCACTACATCATAATTTCTCCATATCTCGCGCATTATTTTCGGGGAAAAAGCATTGCATAGTTAAAGAACCCAATTATTTTTATAAAGTGTTGGGTTTCATCCGACTAAAACAAGCCCTGTGATTTACTAACAAGATGTACATTTTTTATTCCAATAACAGGAAAAATCCAGACCTTCGTGTGACACGGATGAATGAGGATTTCTTTTCAAACATTGAATCTGAGTTTGGACTCAGCGTATTTGATTTGGATGCATTACTGAAGGTGGAAGGAATATGTAATCCTCGTTTGAGAGCTGCCGTGCTAAATTTACATGGAGAAATTCATGTTGCATGTTGCTCTCCTTTATCCTCCACTGCAAATGGTTCGCCTTCAGGTAAGAACAAGATAAAAAGGAACAAATGGAAAAGCGTCCCGATTAAGATTAAAGTCTCACACGGATTTGCAAATGGAGATGATGAAATGAATAAAAGGGAAAGTACTATATAGAGTTGTTTGCATGCAACTTTATATGTTGTTTTGAGGGAGAGTTTTCGATTTTTCATGAACTTTTTATTCTCAAGGGGCTTGTACGCGATCAAGGTAGACAGAAACACATTTTAAAATGGTTGACGTATTGAAGCCTATGTGATCACCTTATTTGTGTTATGTAGATTCTCAATTCCTTTCTCTCAAGAAAGAAATCCATTTTCCCAGAGGCTTTTAGAATGTGTTATTTGATGATACAGTTTGTTTGAAGTAGAAAAGGAACATTTTTCTTTTTGCAATTTCTAAAGAAAAAAATCCCCCTCAAATGGAATTGATTTGTTAGCTAAGCTCATTTGTTATGGAAAAGTAATTTGATGATAACGTCGGCGGAAGATATGATTTTATTTAAAAGGGGGTTTATAAAGTGCAAAAAAGTTTAAGTTTGGTAGTTTAGAAAACTTGGAATATTAAGAAATTTTAATCTAACCAGCAAAAAAGTACCTTTCCTTTTGTTTTTCTAGTAGTGGTAGCAAATACACTGGAAAATTATTTTAGTTTCAAATCTCTCCAAAAAAGCACGCTCCATCTTAAAGATTTTATTACTATGATATTCTTCTTACAAAACTTTTTACTTTCAGGTGCTACCATTGTGGGTGGTTGTGGAGTGGAAGGAAGATTCTCTAAACTAGTATCTATTTGGAGGCAAATGACTCTCCAAATGGAAAATGGAATAAGTTATAAACAAGCAATGTGGAATGCTTTTAGCTCCTCATACGTTGAGGAAGATCAGTTAGGCATTATGAGAACAATAATGGATTCGGAAAAGACAGTTGAAATTCAAGAAATTATCACAAAGTACTGCCAAGGATTAGACGACAATTTTATAGGAAAGTTGAAGGAGCGGCCCATGTAAGTAGCTTATTGTACATTTTGCTATTCAAAAAGTTTGTCTAGCTGGAAAGAAATATGTAGAGACATTGTGGAATGCATTACCTATAGCGTAGGTTTCATGTTGGTTCACATGCCTTTCTCTTTTTGAAATAATGCATTGCAAAGAAAATTGGAAGAGATTTTATTTTTGGTTGTATTAATAAAAGTACTTTGTGTAATGTGAGTTTGTACTGTAATGTAATATATTTTATTTTTCTAGGCCAATAAGAAGTGTGACAGATTGTGGGTGTTCTGAAGCCTACAGGATTTGGAAGAATTTGGAAGTGATCTCTAATACCCTTTCAGAAAGTTCGTGGTCTCAATATGAAAGTTGGCGTAGGGACGAAACTCAGTCTAAAAAGACGATGAAGAATCTCGTGGAAGATTTTCTGATACTTTCCATCTTCTCTACTGTTATGAAGGAAGATGTTGGCGGTTTACTGTTGGCTCTCTCAAAGTATTATCCTCTCAAGACAGCCTTTGCTAAGAAGTTAACTACGATTTTGGAAAGGTCTTCTTGTCAAGCAAAGAAAAGTTTCATGTCCCTACGCAATTACCAAGACATTCATAGGGCCCCGCATTTAATGGTGAAGTTTGCTGATGAGAATGAACAAGAGCAAATCTCATTTTTAGATTTCCAACTCAAATTGTCGTTGAGGTTGCACTCGGCTAATGAAATTTTTGTATCACCCATGGACAATCTGAAAAAAGGATCCTTGGGTCTCTTTGCGAAAAATATTAAGAAAACGGATGCTGGAAGTTTGTCAGAATTTTTGTATGCCTTCTGGCAAATCATATCAAAATACGATAAGTTGCTGGAAAGTTGTTTATCTAGCCCAACAGACAATATCATCCGAACACACGGAAAAGCCGAAGGAAAAGTAGAAAAAGGCAAATCTATTCAAGACTCCTTTTCCTCGTGTAACTCTGTTGTTGGACATTATTCGCAAGTTTGGGTGAAAGGAATGATAGCTGTATTGTGGAGGAAATGGTTGTCGGAATTAGTCCAAGAAGAATTTAAGTGTAAACAACCAAGTGAAAAGTTAAAATCAACCGTGGTCCTTTTGGTTGAATGGATGGGAGAGCAAGTTGTCCCTACACTACATGCAATCAAAGGAATCGATAATTCTCTTGAAGGAAAGGAACTGGCTTCCCTCATACAAAAATGTCTAGAACCGCTAGATCACTGCGGGAACCGGATCCTTTTGCAAAGAAGTGCGTCTTTCCGCTCTTTTTATGGCATCCGGCCTTTTATTCCGTCAGACTCATTGGCAATAGTAAAGGACACGTTAAGGTAATAATGCCATTATATAATAATGTAGTATGTTTTAAAAATCTCATAAAAATAAAGTTTATATCATTTTTTAATGTCCCGTTTTATATTATTATGTTATGAAATCAACTAATCAGTTTTTGCCTCCAGTGATTTTTGCCATTTTAACGTTTTTCTTTGACAGACACATTATAATAGCTTAAGTGTTCTTTTGCTTTTAGGTTCTGTTTGGAACTCTGGAAAGCAAATTCACCTGTAGATATGAAACAAGTGGAAGAAATCCTAAATTCGAGTTCCAATGGAAATGGTGAAGAAGCTTCTCATCGGCATTTAACTAATATATGCAAAAAAGTTATGAAAATTGATACGACTTCACTTACAGTTGGTAAGCTTTGCATGTTATTTTTCTTATTTTATGTAATTAAAAATTGCAATACTCCAGCTGTATTATTTTTTGTACATTTGTTCTTGGATAATACTGCTGGTTTTTTAAGCAAAGAAAATTTAGTAAATAGTTTCTCTCTCAATTTGGTTTTCCGGTTGTAGACGAAGGAAATTTTGTCGAGGCTTTAAACGTAAAATTAGACGGCTTGTTGGCCAATTCTAAAAGTCATCCTACTGGAGAAAGTTCTTTAGAGAAGGATGAAACAAAAAGACTTAATAAGCTCATTAGTGGAATTCAGGATTTTCTAAAGCTGTTGCACATCCCAGCAATACAAAGCGGATACTCAATATTTGGGAACCCACTTCTTCAAGCCTTTGAGGGAGAAATAAATACTTCACAGCAATATGGATTCCTTCAATCTGTTCTTCAGTGGGGAGAAGAAGAACGTTTCCGAAGATTCTACACTGATTGCCCTCCATCCATCACAACCATAAAGAGTTGTTGTCTTTTACCGTATTTTATCAGTAAAGTTGTTTTAGACGACGAGAACCACTTGATTGGAGGTGCTCCATTTTCGTCAAGAGATGTTCTGATTCGCTATTATAAAACGCTTAATCGGCAATTGACAAGCGAAATTTTAAGACCTAAAATGAGTTGGGAGCGTATGACAGGACTTATACAAAATTTAGGAGAATCATTTACCAAAATGACAGCAAAATGGGAAGAAATGTTTGTTGAGGACAAGGATTCTAAAGACCAGATAAAAGGATGGAAATGTGAAATAGAAAATATTTTGAAAAATGGTGAAAGCGATGACTTTTCTGTAATTCAGAGCATGGCTGAGCTTGGTTGTGTTATGGTGGATGCATACAGTTCAGTCATGGAATCTGCTACATATTTACCAGTTGTCGATCCATCCGTGGAAAATGAAGTTTCAGCAAAATATTTGCAAGATCAGGTTAGTTAAATGTTATTCCACTGTAAGTTGTGTGTACCTTTACGCTATACGAATAGTATACCTTCACGCTTTATTATTATGCTACTTAGTTTAAATGGTCCAATCAACAAAGGATGACAATTACTTTGTGCATTATAAAAAAATCCTGCCTATTGTTTTTTAGATTGAATATTTCTCTTCATGGAAGACTGCAGAAAAGCTCTTTGCTTTGTACACAACCGGACATGACATTTGTCTTGGTAATGGAAAAGAAAGTGCCTGTGCTCATCCATACGTGCATGAAGTTTCCCTGTTACTTCAAACATCCGCTGCGAAATTGAAGGAAGCCCAGTCAAACATAGCTGCAAGACCAGATCCTCCCCAATATGAAGAGATGCGCCATGTAGCTTTACAGTTTGCAAGAAGCATGGCCTCAAAGCGAAGAACAGGAGAGTTGACAAATCGCGTTAGAAATCTATTTAAGAACGGAAATAAGTATAAGCCTGCTGAGGATGAAATTAATGCAGTTTTGATCCCTTGTTCATCATGGATCGAGTCTTGTTCGAATTTTCTTCAAAAGGAATTGAATAGATTTTGGTACTGGGATATTACCCTTTCGTATCTTTATCCTGCTGTTCAGGTAAGAAGGATATAAATGAGGATAAAAATTTAGTTCGCATAGGATTCTTTGATAAAAAGATTTCTTTCCTTTTTAATATATTTTTTGAAATTGGCTTTTTAAAGAAAATTACAAACATTTTTCATTTATGTAGGTTATCACTGGATTCAGTTTGATTTGTGACGCCATGCGCAGAATTCGAAGTCTGTCTACTTTGCAAAGAAAATCCACAGCTATAGATATGATCAGATACCCAAATAATCACATGGTGAAAGTCACAGATGCATCTGGAATATATGAAGAGCCTTGGGCATATAAACGCGCCACCAAAAAGTAATTGTGTTTTATATCTACTTACTTATCTAGCTGTATCTTTTGCATCTTCAAAAAGTAGTACCGGTCTTGTTACGATACAATTTTAAGTTTTGCATTTAGCTTAATCTTGATAATATTTTTAAATGCAAATTTTTTGTCGCTTTTACTTTTTAGGCTGTTGTTATCTTCCTTGTGGAACTACTATAATAAAGTGATAACGTTTGAATGTATCACACCCAATCTTATTAGTGATCTTCACCAGTTTTCCAAAGAAATTGCAAGACTTTGGACGGAGCAACAGGAAGAAAAAGAACGGCAAAAGGAAATGGAGAACGCACAGTATATTTACAAAGGCCGGGAGAAAAAAGTTGAAGCTTCGGAAGAGGAACAGGAAATGAAAAATATTGCCAATATTTTTCCTGATTTTTCTTTAGATTTTGGGGATTTAGTAGAAGATAACTCCTTTGAGTCCTCATCTCGTTCGGCTGCTAGTATTGGCAATGTAGAACAGACTGATATTAACTTAACAAATTCCAACGATATAGATATTTTGGATAGCGAAGATGTGGATCTTTTCTTAAGAATTCACTCCGTGTCATTATCATACGTGAAGAACCATTGTCTTAAATCTGGGAAAGTTGAGGGGACACGAGAATTTATGACTCCTTTTGTGAACATGTAAGCAATAATAAATAAAATGTGTTAGATCGCTTTATCTTGAAAATTGTTTATGATTTCAAAAGTTCTCAAACTTGCTTGTTTCAATAGGTTTGAAGTGGGATGTTTTGAATTTCAAAATTCATACTTGAATTACTATAAAGAAGACGAGGGTGAGATTTTAATGGCCTTCAATTTAATAATAAAAAAGTTGGAACATGATATTTCCATCGGGTCTGTCAAAGACGTAATGAGTGGCTTGTATGATATCTACCGGGATCCAAATGTAGCTGAAGTGATAAAGCTTTCTCCAATTCTTTCAAGCATGCGAAAACGGATAAATGGGCTTTTGGAACAATGGCCAGAACATCCTGCTTTACTTCGGGTTTGTAGTTTTTGACAATCATAAATTTATTCGAGCGGGTGCATATTTAAATTCAATGTTTTAATTGTTGTTTGATATAAATTAATTACAGATAATTCAAGTGATGAATCGCATTGAATCCTTTGATGTAAAAAGTCCTGTAATAAAGTTTCTTAGAGGATTGGAAATGCTTCTACCATTAACTGAAGAATGGGAACAAGTTGCTCACAAAGGAGTGTCCATCAAAATGCATACATTAGAAGTTTCAGAGTTAGTCATTTCCTGGCGCAAGCTTGAACTGAGCTATTGGAAAAATTTACTAAAAATAAATTTTACAAAGTAAGTGAAAGCGTTGAAAAAAATAAGATTTTGTATTTGAGTATTACTTGAACATTTTAGATGACTTATTTTTTTATAAAGGGAGCAAATGCAAGCCAAACAGTGGTGGTTTCATCTATTTTCTTCAACGATCGAATTCAGTAGCCGGGATGTAACTGATAATGACCAGGAAGACGGTGCCAGGAAGAGAAACTTTTTAAAACTTTTGCACCAGTTTATGGAATCATCACCCCTTGGACAGTTTATTACCAGATTGGGGTTGTTGGAAGAGTTCCACCGGCACCTTTCGGGACTGCTGCAGACCCCACTTTATGACAATGACACCAGACAAGTATTTTCACAATTAGCAGCTTACGTCTGGAATACTGTTGTGTACTACAAACAATTTGTTCAATCAGTTAATGTCCGACTGAAAACTCTCTCATCGCCGATAGAGAAGAGCATGAAAGATTTTATTGAGATTTCTCGTTGGACAGATGCCAATTTCTATGCATTGCAAGATTCTGTAAAGAAGAGCCAAAAGAAGTTAAGCAGATTAGTTTCCGAGTATAAAAAGGTTCTGAACACACCAGTTTCAACCATACTCGTTTCAGACATGTCCGGCTCAGAAGGGCAGTTAACTGAGAGGAAAAGCAAACTGAGAAAAACGAAGATAAAATTATACTTACATCAGAATGAATCAATTGATGTCAATTACATTGTTGCCTCAGATGCAATCAAAACCGTATTTGGGGATTCCAGTTGGGCAAAGCGGTTTGCAAAGCTTGACAAGTATTATAAAAAATCTAAAGAAATATCCCTTTCAACTATGGAGAATGACGAAATGTACCTCAGCCAACTCCAGGATATTGATGGTTTGAGTGCCGAGATTATTGATAAAGTTCATGAACTTCAAAATCTTTCGGTGAGAAAAGAAAGCATTAAACTATAAGGTTAATTAAAATCATACAAAGTAAAACCTCTACAACTAAAAAAACGTTGAATATTTGCTTTTGAACAGGTGCCAGATGAAAAGGGTGAGAAAAGGAAAAAAGCCCTCCATCACGTTCACAATCTACGAAGAACTAGTCTTGCTGAACTTTTTAAAACTCTTCAAGGTTTAGGATTGTCGTTTCGTAAAGGTCTTATACAATTGAAAGCATTGGACAAGGAGACGAGCTTTTACGACTTCAAAATTGAGCCGATTGATATATCAGCCGGTTGGAACAACCTTAACCTGTGCCCAGCCGACTCAGAGTTGGTGGAATCGTGGAAAGGATCTGAAAACTATTTCCAAAAATGTCTCTCAAGGATTTCCGTTATGCTAAAGACATTTCACAATCCAAGCAAGGAGTTAGGACCCAATATTATTGATAGATGTAAAGGCTACGTTGTTGACCTCTTACAAACCGTTATACAAGAGAAATCCGTCATTAGTAAATATGGGAACCTCCTTTGGGAAATACGAGCACTTCTAGATTCCCAGGAAGCATCTACAGATGTCGATGAATGCGTTTATGTTTCAAAGACATTTGCGGAAGAACTTGCAAAAGGCGCTTGTGAGCTGGAAATTGAATATAGGCAATATTTGCTTCTGTCTGATTCATTGGGAAACGAGCCTTCAGTTCAATCATGTTTGAAAGACCTTTGTAGCACCATCTTTGCTCAAACTCAAAAAGTCCGGTATACCCTTGCCAGCACTGTTTCTGACATTCCCATCAGAGATATACAAAACAGCTTAATGAAGAAAATCAATGTAGGTAACTGCATGTCAGTTTTTGAAGAAACTGTCGGATTCATTATAGCTGCCTTACAAAAGCTGAATGTTTCATCTGTTTTATGGTCCTCGTTGAACAATTCAAAGAAGAAATTGCTAAATTGGGTGAAGGATTTTAAATGTAGATTTGGCATTGCTTATACGAACCAATTTCAGGAAAATTGTGAAACGGAAGGATTTTCCAATGCCGTTGAAAACATAATGGAAGCCGTTTTAATATCGTTCCAAAAGTTAGATGCCATAAATAATGATCCAGGCACCACTACAGAAAAGAAATTTACAGAAATGAAGTTTATAACGTGTTTGGGTTGCTTTAATCTTGAAGCTGTGGTCAAAAATGTCCTAATAATTCGTCAAGATTTAAAAAGTAGCGGTGGCACGGATCGGGCTCACAAATTTTCTATTTTTGCTAGTACTATTCCCGTCATTACTCAATTTTGCTTAACGGCCCAGTTTTATCTCAAGCTATTAACTCAACAATATAGAGCGTCTGCAAAACTTTTAAGCATCCTTGCGGCAGTATTCTCTACATTGGGTCAGAAAGGGTTCTGCCTTCCTTCAGACTATGAGCAAGAAGCAATGGAAGAAGGTCAGGAGATGGATGACAAGTCAGGAATGGGACTTGGAGAGGGGGAAACATCTTCCGATGCGCAAGATGTATCCGATCGATTAGAGTCAGAAGATCAATTAGATGATACAATGAAAGCTGGAGAAACCGCAGAATCCGCTGATAAAGATGTTGGCGAGGACGATAAAGGAGTTGAAATGTCGGAAGATTTTGGAGGAAAGCTGCAGGATAAACAAGACAAAAAGGAGGGTGATGACCGTGACGATGACAGCAGCGATGGCGGAGAAGATGAACCCGAAGATTTGGAGAAAGAAATGGGAGATGTTGATCCGGAAGGAGAAAAATTGGATGATAAGGTATATAGTTTGTGTAACTTTGATGTTTTCATTAGTAGTACTGGCAACTCCGTGCACTCATAATATTTTTTTTATTTTAGCTGTGGGGAGGATCAGATGATGAAGACGAGGAAGAACCTCAACCAGAAATGAAAGAACAAGGCAAAGGCTCTAAAGAGAAGGGAGAAACGGAGCTTGCATCGAACAATGACCAAAAAGAAGGAGAGAACGATCAGGAAGATGGACAGAATTCTGAAAATGAACCCTTGAACAAGGAATACAACAATGATGACGACGAGGAGGAGGAGCCTAATGATGATCAAGTTGATCCTTACCACGGCCAAAACAAGCCTGATGAAGAACCGGATGTCATGGACTTGCCTGATAATATGGAGTTGGATGATGGCGATGGAAAAGACGAAGCGGAAGATCAAGAAAAGAATCCATTTGATTTAGATGCTAGTGAGCGTGAGTTGCCTGAAGGATTTGATGACCAGGAGGGGAAAGATGACGAAGATCAAAATCCCGAAGGAGAGAAGCCTGATGAAATGATGTCCGAAGATGAAGGACAAAATGACGACCCTTCGATGAGTCTTGATATTCCTGAACAAGATAGAACTGAAAATGTTTCTAATGAAGATGAACCCTCAGAGGATGTATCAATGGACCACGAAGATGTTGAAGGAGATTCAACAGAAGAAAGTCAACCTGAACAGGAAAAAATAGACACAGCGACACCAGACGCAACGGAGACTGAAGAAAGGCCAGAACCCTCTGTGGGCGCCGACCAAAGAAAGGAAAATAGTAGTGCGGCCAATCCGGACGGCAGTAAAGACAAGGAAACTGTTCCTGTTTCTACTGAAGATGAGGAAAATCCGGCCAAATCTGAAGATCAGGCATCTGGCCAAGTTGAAAGCAAAGATGGTAGTGGTCGGGAAGGTAAATCACTAAACAAGGACATGTCCCAAAGTTCTGAAAGGAGGGAAGACAATGAAGATTCTTCACGAAGACCTGGTGAAACAGATTCTAAACGAAGTCTGGCAGACAATTCAGAAACTTTGAAAAATCCCATGAAACGCCTAAAAACTGTTGACAAATCTGATTCTATGCCTGAAAGTTTGGCAGAAGAGATGGAAAATGACGATGAAGCAGAATCTAATGCAGAACTTTTTCAACATATCCAGTCAACCGAGAGGAAAGAAGCTTTGACAATTGACAGTGCAACAAAGGAACAGCTTGAGAAACAGAGGGGAATGCAAATTGACAATGATAAAGAAAAGACTGAAAATCCGAAATTAAATGAAGACGAAGAAGACATGGAAGTTGATAATGCTGAGAATGTTTCAAACATTGATGAAGATGAGGTCGAGAAGCAAAAACCTGATTTGATTCGAGGCTTGCCAGAGAATAGAAAAAAATCTAAAAATAAATCAGAAAAACGTAGCGATGAAGACGCCCACGAGCTTGGAGAAGTTGAAGGCGAAAATGTGTTGACCATGAGCGTCCAAAGACCTGCAGATTCTTTCAGCCACACAAACACAGAACTTTTAAAAGAGAAAGACACAGAGGTTGGGGTGAATCAGGAAATAATTGATTTAACAATTGAACACTTTGGTTCTCAGGCCAATAATGAAGCTGGGGCTCTTGTAGAGTGGCACGATTTAGATTCAAAAACGTTACCTTTATCACAAGAATTATGTGAGCAGTTAAGACTGATTTTGGAGCCAACACAAGCAGCCCGACTTAAAGGAGATTATAAGACTGGGAAAAGGCTGAATATGAGAAAGGTCATTCCCTACATTGCAAGTGGATTTAGAAAGGATAAAATTTGGATGAGGAGAACTCAGCCATCTAAAAGAGAATATCAAATTCTCTTAGCTTTAGATGACTCTTCGTCCATGTTGGACAATAAGTCTAAGCAGGTACAGAATGGAATTTTTAATCGACTTTTTGTTCTTAGTAATATTCGTGCATAACATTTTTCATCTTTTTGAAATAGATGGCTTTCTCTGCCGTTGCTGTTGTAGCCAGAGCTCTTAGCCTTTTGGAAGCTGGTAAGCTAGCCGTCGGCAGCTTTGGAGAAGATTTTAAACTAATCCATTCCTTTGATGAGCCGTTTACTGACGTCAGTGGGGCAAGGATAATTCAACAATTTACCTTTGCTCAAAAGCGAACACGAATTGTGCAACTGATGCAACATTCTACGGCTTTGTTTAACCAATTTAAGGCTACATCATCAAGCTCCATACATCCTGATGTTGCTCAGCTCATGATAATCGTTTCAGACGGAAGAGGAATAAACCACGAAGGAATTGAAACAACAAAAAGAGCAATCTTGAAGGCCAGAGAACAAAACATATTCATTGTTTTCATAATTGTTGATAATCCTGACAACAGAAATTCAATATTAGATATAAGACAACCTGTATTTGGGGCTAATAACTCTGTTGAAATTGTACGGTACATGGATAACTTTCCTTTTCCTTTCTATTTGATTTTGAGAGATATCATGGCTTTACCTAGCGTGTTGTCTGATGCATTACGCCAATGGTTTGAACTTGTTACTTCGAGTGATAGATAAAAATATTTAAAACAAATTCTATTATTAATTATTCTAGTACAGTTTATAGTTGTTATTTTATTGTAGCTTAATTAATTGTTTATCCTGGTAAGAAATGCAAAGTTGTACGGAAATTGTTTTACTTATTTTTTGAAAGTCAAATGTTATGTGGTGACATTTTTCAAATAAAATATTTATGTTAAAGTTCATTGTTTAAACCACATTGACTAGAGGAAGGCTTTTCAAGGAACTTGTTTATTTGTGGTAATTATTCATATTATTGCACTTGTAAAAATATTTTTGCCCAATAGTAGATTGAGAAGGCAAACTTGGCACATCATTCATTGAAATTAAAGTTATCCGTCATTAAAACATTAATTAACCATGTGCAATGTTTTGTATGCATAACTTCCCAATCTCGACTTTTTCCAAACTCTTGGCATAGAATACTCATGTGGTAACTTTCCATCAACATTTCCTTCCAAATACTGAAACACTGGGAACCACCATACTTCCGAGAAATGATTATTGTGTGATCTCCTCTGCAAAACCAAACAAACATAAGAGCAATTAGTGATTTCCTACCTTTATACATCCCTAACTAGCATAACGAATCAAATCGAACGACTCTTGTCCTCTTTTTTGTCATTCGCACATTTTATTTTATACAAATGATATCTTTTCCCACTTCCTTAAGCAAATAGCTTTGTAATAAATATAAAGGTAGATTATTTTGTGCATTGAGTTCCACCTGTGATCATTTGAACTTGATCATGATTATATCATCATCAGTTAAACTCACAATATTGAAAATGTGTTTACATCATTACCTTGTTCTCGCTCTTGTTTGCTAATGCGTGATATATCCAGAACAATCTCGTCGTTGCGAAATAGCCTATAATCACGTCAATTGTGTAGTGGCCATGTGAGATAAGAAGGCCTATGATTCCAGCCCATGATGTCACCCACACAATCCATCGCAAGGTTAAATGTTTCTTTGGCGTATCTAATTGATTAAAAACAAACACGGTAAAAATTTATTACGAAGAATGGGAAGGAATATATGTGTCTGTGTATTTGAAGCATGGATATTTGTGTTTCCGCTTGTTTTATGTAAAAAGGAAATGCATGACAAGCCGGTGACAAATTAGACCCATGTAGCGTCATCACGTATCAAGTTAGATTCAAGGATTGTTTTTGGTTAAGGAGGTTAGTTTAGATATTTTTCATACACCTACATAAAATCCCCTGACTTGAGTCATACCGCTTTTATAATATACATACACACAGTCACGAGAATTTTCACTTTGATTGGTAACAAGTGTCTCATTATAATGACTTACATTCAGAAACGAGAAGATAGGCCATCATAAAAATTATTGTGTGACCACTAAAAATATAATCTCCACATAAGGTTTTCTTCCCCATGAAGCCAAGTCCACCGGCTGCAAGGAGTTTGATAACTTCTGTCGTAGCAGCCAAAAATGTTTCTCCAAACGTAGTAGAGTTTAACTTTGGAGAGCAGTAAACATGATCATTTGCTAGTGGAAGAACTGTAACGTACATCGTTACTGATCTCATGACATATAAAAGGCTTAGCATGAAAAACACTCGCCGGGCTAAAATCCATCTAAATAGCAATAAATTATTTTATCATTCTTTTTCTTAAAATAAAATGCTTTCTTTATAGAGTTGAAAAAGGCTCATAGTGTATATACCTGTGTCTATGCGAAATTACAAGGACACTGCTGCCCATGATACAAATTATGACAATGATGTCGGCTAAATCGTTCAGCCATCTCCGTTTTGTGATATTATCCAATGCAAGGTCAGGTAATGGAGGATGTAAAGTTCTATCTGGGATTTTTTGGTGGGTTAAAAATATTGAGTAAGAGTTGCATACAAAACCGCCAGCCAGCAAGGCAAATGCAATAAATGTTTTTCTCCTTTCTTTTGGAAAACTTCGTCTACGACAAGGTTCATCTTTGCAGTCGCAGTCACTGGATGAATGTACAAAAACGTCGTCAGGATGAATTTGCACGCATGTCCCGGAAGAACGATAGTGGTAACCCTCCTACAATTTAAGTTAATGTGATTATTTAAATGTTTCACACAATAATTATAAGATTTTTATTGGAATTGTACAATTTTCTTTGGTCTATCAATTTGATTTGCATTTCGATCCAAACTCATTCCATCTCGATGAATTCCATTTCCAGCATCTATTCCGATAAGGCTGTCATGTACGAGGTGATGAACACCGTTATTCTGGCGATAATCCACTCTGTCCATGTCTTCATTGTCTTCGTTCTCTATACTTAAGCTTCTTTCTGAGAGAGATAATGGCTCGGACAAATGGTTCCCAGGCATGTCGTCAACACATTAAGTTTCCGTGTAAATATAAGGCACTTTCTCACAAATACCCCACAAAAACAAATGTAAAGTGTAACGTTTAGGATTTTTGCATTTCAATATTGAAGTTTCTGGAGAGAACAATACTTAGCAATCTTTTACCAATAAATCACCCACATCAACATTCATCTCCTACATTTAACTCATTTCCAGTATACAAGCATGTGGAGGGATGATGCATCGCTGAATTTTATAAGAATAAGCATCACAAACTCTAAATGTTCTCAGTTTTCCCTGTTTGAAATCACCTTTGTTTAGACAAACTTACTCGAATCTATTCGTTCAGTATGTACTGTGTTTGATGATCATGTTCAATTTAACGATATGCAGGTTTTTTGTAAACACGCACCTTTGTTGTCGCTCCGTCAACTATGTGAAGGTTAACAAGATTTTTATAAAATATTTTTTCTTCCATTTTGTGGTCCAAAAGTTGAGAAGACGAACTGGCGCTGTGTAAGCATCACGCGTGTCGCTCTTGCACTGCGCTTTTGTTAATCTCAAGTATTTAAATCTTCTTCTGAAATATTTTTTTGGTTTTTATATTCCTTGATGGAATATGTACTACGGCCGAAGCGTAAAAATAAAATGCTGATCCGGAGCCGTTTGTTGATGAGTAAATTAACTTGAGCTTTACTATGTCGAACTATCTAAAATGCATGGCCCTTTTTGCCTTGTCCATCCGCTCAGCGTCATTTACTCACTAAACAACTGCAAGTATTGCACACAATTTCTGAATTACATTTTAATAATCAACCATTCCTTTCCTTTTGTCCACTTGCAGTACAAATAGGAGGCAAAAATTCTCCACAATTGTTCCAATCAGTTTTATCCCTATTCAAAGGTAAATTATAATCGCGTCATGATGCCTCATCATCCCTTTCGTATCTATTCAGTTATAGTTTGTATTCTAGCTCGCCCTGACTCACCCTTCCACGTGTAGTAATGAGGTTTTAGAGAGTTATTGCACAAACTGAAAATACACAGGTAAGTACTTTCAACAGTATAAAGGGAATCGGCTATAATGCCATCCTTTTTAACCACCTCCTGCAACAAATGAACTTTTGTTAGAATTCATTACAAAAGGAAGCTACAGCGTTTTTTATAGAGTTCGAGTTTATTTATATTATTTAAACCCCTTTATACCAGAACTCGGCTTTATATTTTTTAATTGATGTTGATATGAGATTTAAAAATAGATCGCTGAAATGGGCTTGTTCTTCAGTAAGTTTTTGTAGTTGCTGGACATGAAAAAAGCAATGAATACTTTGTAAAACAATGTTTGGATTTTGTTTCTGTGTGAGGGAGATTGCACAGTCAACTAGACAATAATACATGCAAATAATATAATACTCAGGTGGATACCTAATATTATTTGATTTTTCCCAGAAATAATCATAATCATATTAACGCAGCATAATCATGTTGATTCTTATCTAAATATCAACCGTGCCAAACCAACGATAATAATGAGCAAATTATCATTAACGTAGAGATAAGGAAAGAAGAGGAAGATTATGCGTCGTGGTAAGCGATTGAACACCTATTTATACTTTCCTATTTTCAATAAGGCACGGAGAATTTATGACACACAAAAATGTTCATACATTGTCTATCATTAATGAAATTTTATATTAATATAATGATAAAAGTTAACTTGATTAGATCAGGATTAAATATGAACTTGGTTTTTATTGCTGTTCTGTTTTCGGGGGTTGAAAATTAAGCTTGGATTTTCTTTTTTCATTTTCTTTAAACATGCTTGAATGCCTAAATCTAATACATACTTACGATTAAAGAGCCAAACTACAAAAATTCCTAGTCTGGATTTAAGCATTGAAGTGTAGAGAGAGCAAATGTTTAAATTAGAACCAAGGCCTTTTTATAAGTACTAAAGATTTATGAATATCTCAAACCCCTCTTGTCCATCAATTTACCCACTTGACGAAACTGCCGAGTAATTAACCAAATAAAAACTTTCTTTTAAAGCCTTACGTAATTGAATTTATTAAGAAGGCAGAGCTGCAAAAGTTGCATCTCTGAAGCTTTTACGAGCCTCGGTCAAATTCAACACGATCATTCTTTTTTATTCCTCTGATGTTTCTACTTCACAGCATGACATGTCATTTTTTTCAAAACATCTGAACAAATGTCCTTGTTTGAATAACCATTATTATTTGTCAAAGTGTCAATCTTATGTTACCCTCTCTGGGTGGACTTTCTGGTCAGCTAATTTAATATTCATTCTGATTTCACTAATTTGCTATTCAAATTGGTTACCTATTTTTAGAATTAAGATTAATACAGGAAAGGGTTTAAATCGATGCACAGAAAATTGCTTATTTGTCACAAAATAATCAACCTGTAGTGGACAAACGCATATTTTATCATATTTCAATGCATATACAAACCGCATGACACTTTCACAATTCACAAAACATTCTTGAACCTTGTTTAATTCGCCATATTTTAGTAGGTCATAAAATATTCCACAAGAACAGTGTAAGTACAAGTTAACTATTTGTATTCAAAACGTTGCTGGAGCTAATGGATTCAGAGAAGTCAACTTGTTAACGAAAGTCATTTGGTAGTAGTTGACATATTGAACTACGGCGGAAATAAGAGTAATAGGGTGAAATCATGCAAAGTTTTTTAGTTTGCTCACTCTTGCTAGGTTTCTATCATCACAACTTCGCATTTTTTACCTACTTTCGCTCGAAGTCATATTTCAAATAGATAATTCCATTAACAACAAATACAATAATAAAGTAATGGAATATTAGAATAGGTTGGAAAAAGTTTATATATTTTCACTTGCTTACTTGCCACTATTTTCACTGAAATATCCGTTGATTTCATGACGGAAGGCAATGTTTGCTCGGTGACAGTGACGATGCTTGTCCCTCAAAATGTCAAAGTGATAGAGAAGTAGTGACAGGAATGGAGGAGAGAGATGTGTTGAATGTTTACCAGTCAATCCCTATAGATTGCGTTTAGTTGACAAAAATAGCAATCTTCCGATTGGATTACCAACCTAACAACTTTCCTAAGCCATGTCAACCAAACCTTGTGCTCAGTTAAACCTGCCAAGCTCAACTGTTCTTGTGATGGATGAAAGTAGACGGTTTTCTCCAGTTTGTCTCAACCAGTGACTTTCTTTTATTAAAACCTGCAATATCTACTGGTTTACACAATAAAGGGAAAACAACCTGCGCGCATTTTCGCTTTTTGTACTAATTCATTATTGGTCTCTTGCTGTTTCCTTTTATTCTTTTGTCGGAACACAAAACATGATTATTTCCATTAACTTCATTCCAAGTTTAACCACTCGCCGTCATTAATTCACATTTGCATATATTATGTCGGCATATATTATGAATGTTCCCAGATCATAGCTAAGTAAAAATATGCATGTTTGGATGGACTCTAAAAACAGTTTTTTTACAAAACACATTTTCCACCAAATGAAGCAACATCAATATGGTCTGCGGTAGATCTATTGTCTGCTCAACTAATTATTCATTTTTATATCTGCTTATTTGCATATTTTAAAATGAAATTAGCAAATCATCAGTAGAATGGAATGGCAGTTGTAGGGAAAGCAAAATAAATTACACTGTACTAGTAAGTGCTTGTTTCGCTGGTTCCCCGAATGAAGAGCGTATTTATTAAGTAGAGCATACGGCACTTCATAATGATAAAACTTTCACCAGCAATATTAATTTTATTCTTTCTTCGTTAATATATTACATCATTTGTTTTTCTGCCAAAATCATGCAAAAATAATAAATGCGATCATAAGACACAAGCCTTCATTAATTCTGTATGTATGATAGCTACAGAAAGACTCAAAGAAAATTATCACAAAAAACAAAAAGAAGGAGACTTCCTGTGCATTGTTTATAAAAAGCCCCTAACCAGTTGTTAAAGCAAAAATGTATTAATTCCGTGTGTTCAATTGCTTACGTAAGGAAACTTTGCATTTTATGTTTTCATGTTACTTTCTCCCAGCTTTGAGTCCTAGATTTTTGTATTCCAATTTTTCAGAGTGCTGATATGAATAGAATTGTTTGTTATTTTGTTAAAGAAATGATAATGTGATTTTCAAATTGATGTGTTGCAGTGGTAATAATATAGCAAGCAGCAGGAATCCCCACCAGTTTCCCTCATTGATGTTTCCATAATCCTCTTGTTGAGAATTCACGTAATCTTCTTTCACCTTCACTAAGGAAATGATTACATCACGAGTAAAACAATCGGAGAAAGTGAGATGGGAGTACTATTTTATGAGTGTCATGATTTCGTGATTTTCATCACTAAACTTTAATGTTACGTTTCAACTGAAGGTTGGGCAAAATATAGTTCTTGAAAGACATTAACTACTATTATATAGGTGTGGTGAAGGGTAGAAGAAAACAAAGAAAGTAATTCGTAGGTAAAAGCTAAAATGGTTATTCAATATTTGTTGTATCACTTTCTTATGCAACTGGAATATAAAATTGAAGAAGAAAATAGAAGAATTCGTAACAAGAAGGAAATAAATTTTAGGATGCCTTTGAAATATCCACCGAAAATGTGTATAGTTACGCAACAACATACAACACTAGAAAATTTCCAACATTGAAAATATCAGGAAAACTTTTTTTACACAAAGTTCGTTCGGATTTTTTTGGGGACGGACGCATAATTAATTTTATCCTTATTTTTACAAGACATTAAGGCTTAATTAATAATCAATTGAATGGTGCTTGCCTTTTGTTGATATAGTTGTAGTCATATGCACATAGTATTACTTCTTAAAATCCAATGCGTTAAACAAAATACAAAATAATTGAATGTAGATTATCTATAATAATATAGGGCTTTATCTATAATGTTGCTAAGCAGTTTACTACCTTGCTTAAAATCAAATGATTTTGAAAATATGTCCATTCTCTTTTGTTTTTAACGATCAAAAACCACAATATTGAACGAAGCAGAAGATAATTTTCTGGGTAGCTTATTTAAGGTCATAAGTTATAAGGACGATTTGATTAGATAATGTCTGAACCGGAAATCACATAAGAAAGCTTCCTGTTGAATTCAATTTTGTAGATTAAATTTTCCAGATTTGCGTGCTCTCCAATATCATAACAGTTGAGGTAAAATATGAAAGTAGGGATGTATTTAGAGTGAATGTTACAGTTGTAATGCTATCAAGCAATCTATATAATGCAACTACAACGGGCGTGTACAAGATACAAATTTATCTATCATAATATTTTGAAGATTTTATTTTCTACCATTGCCTTTGAATAGTTCATTGAAAATATTATTGTAGGTAGAAAAATGGAAAATGCAATCATGATTTATCCACAAAAATTACCTAAATAAAATCATGATATTTTTAAAAGAACGTTGATAAAATGCACAAGAAAATGGAAGATGCATGCATAGTAGGTGAGTGCGTTTAGAAAACCCAGCAGGAGTATGAAAATGCATAGAATGTTTGATTATGATTGATGATAATTAAGTCTGACAGGTTGCTCTATTATATTATTACAAACTAGTAATTGGAATGTCCATTGAATAAGCGGAGTCTTAGTTTTTACACGAATTGCAAAAGGCAAAAGAGTTTTGTTGAGTTCTTTAATTTAAAAATTTATGAGTATTTTAAATATATCAAATCATGGGTAAGTAAATGGTAAGATGTGTAGTGAACATTTTAAACCCTCATTTCATTTACCAACTAAAATGGCTTACAGGCGATATTCTTGAAAGACTTACAATTCTACTACTACCGACTTGAGTGTGGCTTTCACATAATATGAGATTTGATTTGAAAGAGCTTTCTTTCAGTATTTCCACTTGCCATTGTTATATTTTTTACCAATTTGGTAATTCTAAAAATGAAAACATATAATGATGAAATTTATAAAACCGATATTGCTTACTTTTCTTAATCAAGAAATGCAAGAGAAGTACAAGACTGTTCTAACTAATGATTACAGTAATTTTCACTTCATTACATTTAAAATTTGTTGTTTAAGTCTAATATTAACTCTTTGCCCACAACTTGAAGTACGTTTCTTTATTTATCGTGTTGGGGTGTTAGTTGTGGGTGGTTTAATCTTTGGTTTGCATGTCCACTTGATATTGGAATAAATGAAAATCAAAACAACAGTAAAGTAAAAAAGAGTAAAGAAGCTTTGTTTATTGCACGTACATGAAATAATCAGTCATAAAATAATAAAAAAGGTCTCATGAGTATCAAATTCTTTGTTCATATTTACTCCTTCCTCAATAAGCAAACGGAACTCCTTTGTAGTCGCAATCGCAAAAGTCATCTTGTTCATATGCAATTTTTCACTGACATATTCCGGCGTAATGGGTGGAATCCTGATGATGATGAAGGCAATGAAGGTCGTAGCTGTTTATAAGACTTTGTGCTGGAAATAGTTTTCATGAAGTAAGTGGTCCCGAAAAGTTGTGGAATGGATGGTGTGTAATTTTCCTCGAGAGAAAGAAAGTGGCATTTTCTTGTCATCGTTCGTGATCAGTATTATACGGCTCAGGCTATGCAGGCCTAACAAGCAAGTCTAGGCACATTCTCCGAATTATATTGAAGAAATAAATTATCGCTACAATCCAAATTACGATGATTACATAGGATAACCTATAGCAGATTAAAATTTGCACAAAAATGCGTATGACATGACATTTGCAAAATTATGTTAAGAAATTAATCCGGTAAATACTTACATTTTTAAATTGTAGATAATATGGAAGCTGCCTAAAGGGTTCAGTGGTTTGGCAAACCCGCTCAACTTTTTTAAAAGATGTTATATTTTTTGGTTGATAAAGAGCAAATGGTGCAATCTTTATCTCATTTGAAAATAAAGCCTGATTATATAAAATAATCCGGAAGCAAGTAACTTTTTGTGTTTCTACTTAACTAATTGTACGTTTAGTATAGTTTTTTGTTTCCTTAATTTTGGTACAGCTCTGCATGCACAGATTGTTGGATTGCAAAATTCCACTATTACAAAATACACATGAGCCAATTTTTGTTTATCAGAAGATGTTTACGCTACATACAAAGTTAAGAATCTGCTGGGTAAGAATAACGCAATGGTATTGTTGTTGATCTCAAATTTCATAAGTTTATGAACAGGTGCATAGGATTTACCTATTCATATAAGAATACTTGCACAGGTACTTGTATGTATTTGATTTTTATATTCAAGCTTATATTAAGACATTGCATACAATAAAATTTCTTTCTGCCAAACCAGCATCATGATTTTATTTTATATGAACCTTATTTCGCTCTCAATTTTTTTCTTAAAACAAGAAAATAACAAAATCTTTCATGATTTTTGTGAAGGTGCTATGTATTTTCTATTTATACTTGTTTAACACAGAAGAGAACAAAGAATTGGTTACATAATAAGATTATTTTACATTATTAACACAGTAAACACATGAGCCAAAAGATACTGCAGACTAGGTGAACTGCATATAAATTACGCAAATATTTAACTTGCATTAAATACGATTTAATACCATGTCCAATATCCAATGTCACTGAATCATCGAAGAATTAGTTCCAATATCATTGAAGAAACTAAATAAACTTCCCTTCGTAGCTCGTTTAAAATCGTCGCTTCATTAAATGTGTGCCCAATGCCGCAAAATAAAAATATGATAAGTAGAAATTACACAAGCCATAATAAAGTGTTCGAAGGATAAAAACTACTTATTTGGGCTAATTACTGTTTAAAC
>JAANSO010000254.1:0-51574 GCA_036507315.1 Lepidocyrtus fimetarius
AAATATTAAACATTGATTCGTAATTACAGGGGAAGGTTGCAATTTACATGTCATCTTGTCAACGTCGTCTTCTGTAAATTTACGATTGCGTAATTTTTTTGCAACCCTCCAACTTTAAAAATGAGCGTCACCCTTCCACCCTGCGTTTTATTTAACGAGATGAAACAAATTCCTCCGTTGCAGTGCTCCCTCCAAATCTTCCAAATTGACGAAGATGCGTTTTTTAAAAAACAGCACCACCCTAATTTTATTGACGATTCCCATCAACATGTGTGATTTGCTGGGTTTTTTATGAGTACAATGAACTGTAGAGTTGCCCTTTGTACAAAAAAGTCAATAAAGTTGCATTTGAAAGAGATGATCAGTTTAGCTCTAGGCGGAGTTGTTAATTTAGCTCAACGGAGGAGCTCGTCGTGTAAAAAAATCAAAATCTCAAGAGAAATAAAAAAGGTCGTCTTGTTTTCCTTTTGAGATATTGTCTGATGGAGAAGAAAGAAGAGCAGTGTGAGGGAGTCGAAATTTGTAATACAATAACGCCGTGGAGATCCCCAGAAGATAGAATTTTTATCTACGTTGATTAGGGAAAGATATTGAGAGTGTCAGAAAGAAATAAAAACGTGTGCAATATGGTTTGCTCAGCTTTTATTGCTGTTTTGCTCAATTTTATAAACTGGGGTAAAATAAGACAAGGCAAGATAAAAAGCTTTTTTTGCAGACTTTGATGTTTTTGCTAAAGTTATTTTACTAATGGTTAGTTAGCTTTTAAAAGATTGTTTAAGCTTTTTTTAAAATAGTAAATCTTTTAGATGAGGAATGAAGCTGAAGAGATATTACGCAATTTTCTTATTTTGCATAAACTAATGCTTCTGTTTATTATCGAAAAGGATTTAATCTTTAATTTTTGTGCGTATAAAAACAAATAGTGAGGTTGAAGCAAAAAGAGTAATATCTGGAGATAAACAGAAGTTTCTTGCGTTTTAGCTAAATAAATAAACACTATTGTTTTTATCACATCTGGCAACGTCCGATCTGTTAAGCAAATACACACGCACGTAGAGATTCCTGTATTGATTTGAAATTTTTTAGGGTAATTAGGTAATTACAAAATGGAATGCAAAATTTGAAAGGTTGATTAATGTTTTAGAATTTTTTGCACACGCAATGCTTTAATCTATGCAAGTCTTTGTCACAGTGACATGGAAGAGACCATCTGTTTATCTTGGCAACTACTGCATAAACAAATAAACGGGAAACAAAATTTACGAAAGAATTCCAGGCTATTAGAGTAATTGAAAAAGCAATTATGAAAAATAATAAGTTTCAGTTACGAAATCAGTAAATAAGATCAAAGAGAAAATAAATTCCGTTTATTCCGAACAATTTTAATGATTTTCTTTCCATATGGTCTTGTTTACATCGAACTAATTTTTTTACAGAAAGCTTTTTTAATGAGGTGGATTTTTCTTCAGAATTATTGACAGGATGTCTGCTGGCAGTTTAATATGAAAACGCTTTGATCCTTGATTTCTTTTCCAGTTTTTTTTCCTGTTTTGACCATTTCAAAAGATATTTTGAGCACAAACCCGAGTTTTATCGAAGAAAACAAGCTTCTGTTTCTGCTTGATTACGAGGAACAATTGCGCTAATGAAGCTTTGGAGAAAAATCCTTGGAAAAGGTTTTGCAGATGAGAAAGGTTTCTTTTTTCTTTGATTTGCTTTGTACAGGGAAAAGAAATTGTCCACGTGCCAAGGAAGAAAAGGGTCAACATTCCAAAAAAAAGTGGGAAAATGCAATGTATTTGTATTCATTGCATTTGTTTCTGTATTTGGGCTACAAATGGGTCCAGAGATGAACGTTTTTAGTTCTTGCACGTACTCTGTAAAAAATATGTCTTTGAGAGATTATTCTAGAGAGACTGTCTCACTTTTGCACCTGCTCCCGTAAACCAAACAACTTGCCAAATAAGGAAAGGAAGTAGACAAAAAGCTACCAAAAAGCTCACAGCATTTAGGTACTTAATGGGCTTGATGTATTTATGTAGTTTACATGCCAAATGTATAACGTAATTTTTACATTAGAGTCCAGGGTTATATAGACATTTTCAGGAATATCCTTAAAGAGTTTAATTCAGGCCAGGCTTGAAGTAAAGAATATACGTTATATTAAATGCTCTTGTTTCTCAAATGAACATTTAACTTTTTAACTGTTTTAAAAAATACATATTCTTCAGCAGCACTCCCTAAAACAAAACGAGAAAACAATTGATATTCAACAAAGAAGGATGTATTGCAGGAATGATGGAATATGCTCAATATAGACTTTGCAAATGAAATTTGACAATTTTTCAACTGTATTACATTCTCAAAGCCCTTTTCATGTTGAAATATGTTTCATAAAGTTTGCTGGTCTTTCATATGCTGTTGTTGTTCAAATCTCCTTAATTTGATTAACAATGGACAAGGAGGTAGTGCAGGTGAGTAATTAAGTAATAAAAAGTTTATTTTTTTACTTTATTTTGTCTTCTTTACTACTTTTGGAATGTTTTTTACTTCATAAGGAATTCTGAAAATATGTTGAAATATGATATTTTTAAACAAAGATGTTCCAGGGAAAAGACTTTAAGAACAAAGACATTCCAAACATTAGAAAAGAGTGCTTTTAATTCTTTTGGAAATGATACTTGCGTAAATGGAGCTATTCCTAGTTTCTGTAGCAATCTACTTTTGTTTGCACAGGAAAGTTAGAAATAGCGTGGGCGTCCCCAACTTTTGACGATGACGCTGATGAGAATCGACTGAATATTCCTGAGGAAGTAACTGAAGCATTCAACAAGGTCTTTTCCGCTGTCAAAAATAGTGAAATTAAATTTGCAAAAGTGCTGATAAACGTGGAGGACGTGTCAATAAAAAGAAGTGGCTTTGTCGTTTAAAGAATGAGTAGTGATGAGTTGTTTGTTGGAGAAAGGAGTATTTTTCAGAGCTTTTTCTCCATTCTTTGTTTGCACGCGTTACCCCGGGCCTTGCTAAAAATGGAAAGTAAATGATGATTTGTAAATGAATTCAAACGGCGTTATCTAAAAAAAGTAAATATTTTTATTTTTAAAAAGGAAATAAAACGAGGAAGTTAAATAAATAGTTGCTCCGGAAAAAAGGATACGTCATAAAAAAAGATTTTTAATTTGGAGAAAAATGGATAATCAACCATCCACTTTCCAAAGTCAGCAAAATCGTTTTAAGCATGTTCTATACAAAATGAGCTATCCTTGTTTCCTGGACTAACAAAAATAATGCTTATGCATGTGCTGTACTTGCTTTTATTTAAAGAAGACTTTCGTAAGAATAAATTCAATTTAATGGTAAATAAAGTTTTCTTCTTGCCTTTGAAGTCTAATATTTCCAGGAAAATACATTTTGAATTCTGCGTTTTTACAAATAACAGAATAGGATGCTTTCATGTAAAAAATTATTGAAAAAGTCGTAGGTTTATTCGCAATTTTTTTGCATTCATTGTGTACCTTTTGTCCTACATGAAGAAGTACTTTTATTGATGAATATGATGATCAAATTTTCCTATTTTACAGAGTTATGAACAAAAACAAAACAAAGTTTGCAAAAAAAATTGACAATTTCATAAAAAGTTTTTCCCTGTGCACTTGAACGTAAAATAAGGAAACTCAAAAAAGTTTAATGAAGGTGGTGGTGGAGATAGGAACGAAATAATAGTTGTCCTTGTTAAGAGAAAGGTTGGAGAGGAAGTGAAAGTATTCGCTGCATGAGAGAGATGTTCAACAGGAGAAAACTTTTTTGATAGATGATAACAAAATATTTTTTTGACAAATTGTTGGAAACTCTTCAATGTCTACCTATCTACTCAAACCCAGCTCGTTCCAACTCTCGATTGCTAACAATGTGTAAACAGAGTTTAATAAAATTGATTAGTTTCAGTTGTCTCCTCAAGTTTTAAAGAGGATACTGGAGTGGAGACAGTTTTTGTTTACTTTTTAAAAGGAAACATGGAAAAAACTCAGGTGTTTATTGATTATTGCTAAAAGCAAATAAAATGTGATATTTTGGAGGAACAAGGAAAAAACATTCAGATAGATTGGATCATATTGCAAGAAAACCCTTCAATTTTATGATATTTAGCAAAATTGCTAACCCTGGAGTGTAAAAAGATAAAATTTTATAGAGGGATAGTATAACGACGGACAAAATAGTAAAAGGAGGGGGTGGAGAAGGGCAGTTATTCTAAATTTATTATTATTAGAATGATTTCATTTTGGACTCCAAGCAACACTTCACCTCGTGCTTAATTCTAGAGTAATGAGGAAGAGCTGATTGTGTTCATTTCAAATAAACACAGACATGAACTAATCGTCATTTCCTGACTAATCAATCCTGAAAGTTCAATTGTTCAGCTTCATCAGGGTTGACGTGGCTAGTTAATTTTAAGCTGTGTTTTATGACTGGTGGTGATGAGGCTGCCGTTGTGTTTGCTGCTTGCACAAAACTGGACAATGTCATAAATGATATTTTTTTGGGTTTGGTTTGCAGCATTTGCTGTAACTTCATCAACACGGTCGTAAACTATGCTACCACACCACCATCACTTCTTTTTCGCATCTCCTGCTGCTGGTAGTGATGATGATGGATGGATGGACAAATAATTTTCTGTTTATTTTGCATTTTATACTCAAATGACGAAATACACGAAAAAAAAATTGAATACTGCAAGTGCAGCAATTGATTTATACCAAAACGTGGATAAAAACTGGAATCGTAAATCTTTCACGAAGATTTAAGTGAAAATTTGATGTATTCAGTTGCACTTAAGAATGTTGTTTTATTACGCGAGATAAAAAAACGAATGGACAGGTGTACGTCTTAATTGAGTTTTTTTCTTAAAGGGTGACTTAACTAGCAAGCTGATCGTTATTACATAATGTTTAAATATTTAAATAGGGCTGCAATCCTACAAGGCTGCAATTGTATGATTTAAATGTCTAAAAATACTAAACGAACTGAATGCAACAGAATAGAAAGAGGTGAATAAGATGAATGAATCGATAAATTCTTTAATCTACTGTATTATTGGTTGTAATGAAGTTGAAAACAGAAATGATCATCATCATCTTGTTTGATTGATCATGCTTTGTTTTGCACTTGCGGGAATTCTCATTTCTAAACTTCCTCTGTACAAGTTCAACTTTAAAATCCTACATGACTACAATAAACTAATGCAATGCACCTTTTTGACTTCTTCCTGATCATCATCCACAATTCTTCCGTTCATCGAAGAACATCGTTTAATAACGCAATCATGCATCATATATCGTTTTTCTCGGAGGAAATCAATACAAAAGTCCACCTGCTGATCTTTATAATAAGTCTGGTCTCGAGAGAGAATCTTTGAAGAGCTCACAATTGAAGAGTGACTGGGCTAATCATCATCATCATCAGGCAAAAATCTTTTAATTTATGACTCTCTCACTCTCACAGACTTGATTAAATAAGGAAGGCTTGTGGATAGCGAGTTCAATCAGAGGATGATCATCATCATTTTGAGATGAAAACTGATCCCGAAGATTACGCAATGCAAAAATATTGCATCGCTATTTTAAGATTTTACCCAGTTTAAATTACATAAAAGAGATTTTAATTTTATCCATTTTATATCCGATTTCATCTCTGAAGATATTAAAACAAGAAAGAATAAATGTTTGGGGTAAACATGGTAAAATCCGAATGCAAGATGATATTTTTAAGACTTGAGTTTAACAGCTTTCCTCATTATAATAAGCATCCTCCTCGTTATTTTAAACTTGGTAATGATGAGTGACATTTTCGCTTTTTGATAGTCGTTTCATTATAATAATTCCAAAGTTTTGCTGCAGCAACAGCAACAGCAGGGGCAAAAGGTTTAACGACCTTTTTCTCCGTCCACTCCTAACTTTTCAGCTTGCTTACAGTCTATAAACAAATAAAGAGATGTGGCTGTGCACGTGGAGTAAATAAAAAAATAATTGCTTGTTAAAAACTTAAATTAAGTATTATTTGCTGTTTGGCAAACGGAAATAAAAGAGATTTATATTTTCTCCAGAGTGGAAAATAAACGCTTTTCTTTCCTGCAATCCTTCATATCAATCCAGTAATGTTCATTAGGCTTTTATTATTATTACTTAATACGTAATCAACAAGGGCTTAACTTGAGCCTTAAAGTTTAATGACACGATGCTAATTTTTTCAAGTAATTTATGAGATTTTAACAACTTTAATAAACGAGCTCCTTTTTAAAAACGAACCCCTTCTGTTCCTTGCCATCCTGTGGATAATCACTTTTATTTCGTTATTTTACAAAACCACTTCAGTCTCGGGGCTAAAATAAATTTTATGAAGTTGTAAAAAACGGTTTAATACCGGATACTTGATCAATGCGAAAAAAATGCGGAAATATAAAATATGACAGGATACCTGTGTGCAAAAAAATCGATATTTTTCCGTTAGATTTTGGCCCTTGTGGCAAAGGCAAAAGAGATTTTATGAGAGTGTAAAAAATTGGAATTATTGGCAGCCACCTGAACTCCCTCTCGGAAGAGTTATTTAACAACCTTCTTACAATTTTCTCTTGATTGCGTCTTCCGATTTTGCATAGAGAATAAAGACGATTATCAAGTAAATTTTCATCTGACTCTTTAACCTCTTCCCTCGTAGAAAGGGAAACGAGAGACAGGTTTTAATTAAAAAAGGCTGATTGTGGAGGACACGGGATGAAGACTTTTAAATCTTATTTTCTAAACAATATTGCTCCTTAAATTTTCTTTGAAAGGTTTGCAAGGATTACGTAAAGGAAAAAATGCGAATACCGGTTCTTACTTGCTTGAAGATAGTTTTCATTAAAACCCGTTGTTTCCCTTCCTGGGCTGGTCTCGCTATTTTGTTTACATTTTTTCACTTGTACAGTTTTTTCTTACAGGCAGTAGCATCAAATCGTCGTGTTTACCTTTTTAGCAAAAGGCCGTAAATGATTTAGAAAAAGGGGATTCAGCTACTTGAGATTTGAAAGCTAATTTTTTGACGGGTTGACATCAACTACAAATTAGATGCCTACGCAGGGAAGTACCTACTGAATTTAGAGTAATTGTATGGGCTTAAGGGCATACGTCAGAGTTTGTTAAAATCCAGATATTTATTCAAAAGCTGTGATTTCAATTTACACTTGAAACCAGAAATAAACGATGACAGTGTTTGTTGATAGCCAGAGGAGTTAAAATTATTGCAATCACCACATGATTACGCAAATTGTCAAAAATGTCCTTCAATATTGTAACGTTTTGGATAAAAGTCAAGGATAAAAAGAGGAAGAGGAGTGTAAATAAAATCTAAACCACTGATTTGGATTTAGTCATGCATGACGCTTCACATTACTCCGTTGCGAATAAAAAACAATGTGTGAATAGTTTTCTAGTACACAAGTTTAGAAATGTTATATTCTCGATATTGCAAAATCTATGAATGTAAACAATATAGTTTTCGCAATAAAAGAACACTAAACAAAAAAACAAGCGTGAAATATCTTTTTCAACTGATACCTAACAAGTGAAAAAAGCTAAAATATTTTGTTTTGATTTTCAATTATGGTCATCCTCATCAAACTAGTCATAGTCACTAAATCAGTATGACTAGTAAAAATCATAGATCCGTATAAGGTAGCGTGGAGAATTGACGTAAAAATTGTCATTTTAGGAGAGGACACTCCTTGCTTTTGCGTCTGGAAAAAGATGTGTAAACGTTTTGGAAAATTACAGAAAGAAATGTAAACTGGAAAAAAATATTTGAAGTGACGATTACACAAGCTAAAATTTACTTAATTAATTCTATTGTAGGCTTGTTAAAACCCTGGAAGTCTTTTAAAATCCTAAGAAATTTCTTTAATGAACGAAGTTAATAAAAATGCTTTTCTAATTAATGTATTCATAATCATAGATGAGAGATTAAGTCGGAAAGGATTTTGCACGTTTGAAAGAAAATGGGCGGATTTACCGTTTGATTTTTCCTATCGGGAATAATAGTTTTAATCAAGTAAATTCCGTTTCGAATCCAGCTTTTGTTAAAGCCGCTAAAATGTAAAAAGCTCTAGTTTAATCAGAAGCAGATGGGTTTGCTGGTTGGAACGTTTTTTTTTCAACGGTTTCTTGTTGGAACGATGACAAATGATTTCATCATCCTTCTCCGCTCCATTCTACTGGAAAGGACTTGAAAGGCTGATGACCTACATGTTACTCCAGTTTCTACTAATCTAATTGCAAAAACCCATACATATATACATTTTCCCTTTTCCTCATTTCCTCCGAAAACTGCTTCATACGATGTGCCCTTCTTTCGCCTACTTAATTCAGTAAGATGAACGACGCGGTTTCCGCTTTTCCCTTTAATGAAAATCGATGAAATACGCCTCGGATTTGGAGGAAACCCTGTAGTGGAATAAAGAGAGAAAACATTTTCTAGCATCTCGTAATGGACATTGGAAATGACAGGAAATCCAACACAATTTCCTCATCGGAGCAGTCATCAGCGGCAGAAGCTACTTAACGATTTTATTAACAATTCAAGAGAAAAACACTTACTTCAGGTGGAAGGATTTTGTGATGAGAAAATTTATAATTTAATATGTCCCCGTGCAAAATACAATTCCAGAAATCATGCAAAATTACATGGAAAAAGCGTCATTGATTGAGTTTTTCATTAACGATATTTATTAACTTCTAGGTTCCATCTCCTCCCCCGACCTTCCGTTTTTGTCGTGCTTTCCAAACAATTCAACTTGTTGAGAAGGAAATATAACTTAAAATAAAACTGAAAAAAATCTAGCAAACCTAACATTTACTCGAATGAATACTTTGAGATAATGACGGAGAGAAATTCATGACATGTTGATAATCATCCTCAAAATGAGATCGTCACGACGGCATTGGTTGTGCTGGTGAATAGGAAGCACGTTGGGTTTTACGGTGATTACAGGGCTTGCTCCTCAATTTTCTTCTGAACAAGCAGACTACTAATTTTAATCATTTGGAATAATATAAGTTATAATTACGTAAAACGATCCTATTCTGTAAATACTGCTAATCATACCAAAAGTTGATTTTAACGAGAGCAGTTTAAATTCGGCGGGGGTAATTACGGTTTTGAATAGGTAAATTCCACTATTTCACAATTTTAACGCGGCTTTTACAAAAACCTTGCGGGATAGGCCCACAGCGAAATTATCGTCGTAAAAAATAAAATTAGTCCCTGCATAGTTAAAGTAATCTTTAGTCAGTTTTTATAGACTTTGACGTTTTTCATGTGGATTCAAATTTAGTCCCGCTCGGGTAATAAAAAATATTTAAATTTTTTATTATTTTATCCTAGTTAAACTCGATTGACATTTAAG
Source organism: Lepidocyrtus fimetarius (assembly GCA_036507315.1). NCBI lineage: Eukaryota > Metazoa > Arthropoda > Collembola > Entomobryomorpha > Entomobryidae > Lepidocyrtus > Lepidocyrtus fimetarius. The sequence continues at coordinate 9,434 of JAANSO010000254.1, forward strand.
TGGTGTCGTGCAGAGTGCCGAGTAACACTTTATGAGTCACTTGGATGATGTTTTCGCTGTTATTGCCACCACATGTAAATAGCCGAATTTTAGAAGAAGTTAGGTAAATTCATTTCAAAGCTTAGATTTCTAACAAAGCAGGTATCTCTTGCTTAAGTGCTTCCAGCGAAAGCTTGAAATTAAATTTAAGTAGACAGTGAGCTTGTAACTTTCTACTCAAAGCTACCGTCATCATCATGAGCTCAGGTTTGTCATTTTTTGAAAATACTAATTACACCACACTTGATTTATTCTTCAAGAAATTCCTACACAAACGCTGAAAATTCAAAAAATAATTACCCATTGTTTTTATTTATTTTTAGTTTAATAGAAAATATGTGTAATTTTCTCAAAACTTATTGTTTTTGCGAAAAAATACATTGAATTAAAAAGATATACGAGTTTTTAAATGGCATCATCATTTTTTGAGTGACGAAAATCGTAAAGGTGTGTAGGCGGGACGAGAAAAAAACTGAATGGAAAAAAGTAGAATTGTAATCATCTTCATCATTGTCATTATCACCAAGCCGTAAATCACTGACTAAGCAGCAGCGTTTTTTTCCAAAACTGATGAAGATGTTGACAGCATGATTTCATTTAAAAAAGTGGTGGGTAAGGCAAAAGCTGCTGCTGTGAGGTGGAAAAGGGCAATAAGTCATGTTCATTATCACTTCAAATATAAACCACATTAGCTTCAATTATGTCTGCGCAGATGAGGTGGAAAATAAAGTTAAATGCGACTGGGGTCCGCTTTTTACGAGATTTAAAAAGATCCGCCCTCATTATGTAATAAAATTCTTTTAAAGCACTTTAAAAAAGATCTTAATCAAAGGGACAGTACTGAATAAAAAAGTGGACTGTGCCTTAGATGGAGATTTAATTGTTATGCGGACACTTTAACTTTCTTACTTTGACGGTTAATTGTTTAATCATTGTCATTTAAGCAATTAATTCATTTGTATTTTTTGCGCTTTTAAAATTGTACTTGTAACGCTTTTTTAACAATGACAGTTAAAAAATGAAGCAATAAAAATATTTCAATACCGTTTTTGGATGATCATCACCTCAACTAAAACATTTTGCGAATATTATTAAGGTCAGATTTTTTATTTCATTCACAGGTTTTATAGGTTTTCATAAAATTAGATGTTCCCTTTGCAAATTTGTTGTCATCGTCACCTAAATTTTTAAACGTCTCATTCCTACAACCCCAGGGTTACTTTACGTGAGGTCAGCAAAGGCCAAGTGAAAAGTTTAAAAGCGTTTATGTGGTCACCTTAAAAAAAGAATGCTGGGGTGCTATGGCGATGAGTTTTACGTAAAAGGCTAAAGATGATAAATGTGTCTGATTTTATGAAGCCCTGACTTGAGAGGCAGTGTCGATGTTTGCAAATAAATTTTGAAATTTTACCAAACAGAATATATTAAGTTATGCAAAATTATTCAAAAATGTTTAAATCTTAAAAGTCGAGAGGAATTCTATTTTGGTTTGGGATTTGTCTACAATTACGTTGAAATTGTAGCATTAGCCATTAGAAAAATGCTTATATAATTTTTAAAAATATGTTTAAATGTTAATTTCTAAACGAAGGAAGTAGCAAATGACGGTGAGAAATGACCTTTTTCCTTATTGATTGTCTAATATTGCCCACTTTTACCACTAAAAACGTTCAGAGCAGCTATTATTGCAAACCTTTAAAGAATAACTTCCTCTTTGTTGTTTAAAAATGTCAAATGTCACACAAAGTTCGTGACTTTGAGGTAGTATGGTATCTTTAAGTTTGCTTAAATATTTTAACTGACTGGTGCATTTTTCACTTTCAATGGATGACTTGATCATTTTCATGCCAAATTGCGAATTCAAGATGTAAAATATGTGTAATAAATAATTGCAAAACAGTATTTTTGATTGATTTTGATCTTGCTTAAATGCATTTTCTTGAATTTTGTAATTATTGTAAAGGAAAAGATTTACTTCCGTTTATGAAGTAAGTTTTGCTTTCTTGGGGCAATATGAATATTAGTAAATCATAGCTTTTCCATTTGCAAAGCAGATCAATATTTTTCCCTTGCAAATACGATGAAATAATATGAAAAACATGGATGATGGGAACATAAATGTGATCTTTTTCTTGCTGGGTACTATGTTTTTATTAATATATGTGATTTTTGTATAATTTACAAAGACCTAAGTTAAACTTATAATTACTAATTAAATACTTTATTTACATAGAAGTACTAAAAGCGAACACGTCAAAACTCCGTCTTACGAATAATTCGCGTTTTAATAACCTAATCGTGTTAAAAATTTAATTGCGTTGCTAAAATTTACACTTTACGCAATTTTACAATTATTGACAGGGGTAAGCTTTACTGTTTTTGTCGCTATTTAAGTGTGTCCGAACTTGCGTATCTTTTTTATGCTGTAAATAGTGTGTTTATTGTTTTATGAGACTTGAGTTTTTGATAGTCAAAGTTAATTTGCTGACTTTATTTTTACAAGGCCCTGTGCAGTTTGCTTGTCGCTGTCATTTCCAAGGATTTCGATTCAAACGAGTCTCGTTGTTTCCTTTAAGTTTAGGCAAACATAAAAGATATTCTGGTAAAGGCACTATCAAAACCGATAGGTATTTTTTAAATCTTGAAGGATGTCAAGTCTATTACGATTCCCTTTGACTGTTAAAACCTGAGTCGGTTTGTCTTGCATATAAATGTCTACTATTGCATTTTGTTTACTGATATGGAAGAATCATTCAAACAATTATTTCGATGTGAGCTGTCTATATGTTCCGCTGTTAAATGAGTATAAGCGCTATTGAGAACACTTTTAAAACTATGCTTAAATATTAAGGAGAAAATTAATATTGCTACTGTTAATACCTCTGCTCCCTCCTTGAACACACTTGATTTACATAAAAATAAATTAAAAAATTTAAATGTGCATATTGGATTTTAAATGAGCAAATAATAAGAATTACCAAGTATGAAATTAAATTATGTAACTCCGGGGGATTGCGTAAAACGAAAAATAGCTGTTTTATAATAATTTATGGCTTTTCTGCGTAATCCGTAAAATTAACTTTTGATTTCCAAATAGTTACGTAATTGAATTAACTAAAATGAAGTAAGCGCATGTAATTCCGAATTGAACGAAAGGATACTTCTGATCCATTAAACCTTGTCTTACTTAGCAATTGTTTAAATGAAGCAGCTGCAGCTTAAATTAAAGGTAAATGAAAATCCTGAGCATTTTAATAGCTATTTTAAAGCAGATTGAGACATTGAAATAAGGTCGGTTAAAGTACGGTTGCACTACAGGCACTACCCGAAAGTAATTTTTAAATTTTATACACACGTCTTAATTACATTTGCCGAACTGAACACGAAATAAACGAAAGAGCAGAGGATTTATTAATTGTATTGAAGGCTATCTGGTGGCCATGTTAATTATAATTAAAAAGTAGTCTATCATGAACAAATACCGGTTTCTATTTTGAAAAGCGCTTGGTTTTTTATTGAGTGTAGTTTTTTACTAACTTAATTTGTGGCACTAAAGATGATCTTAATTATTTCACACACTCAACACACGTTTTAAACCGGAGTCTTAATCGAAATTGGATCAAATAATTTTAATTGATTGTAAACTTTGATGGTTGTCCAATAACAGTATTTTTATAATGTATCAGCTTATTATTTCGTTTTTGAATTTCTTTTTAAGAATTTAACAATTCACACACGCACACACGGAAATGTTATAAATGTTATGCTTTTTTTGGAACTTGAAGAACCCCCTTTCTGCCAAAAGATTTGTTTCTATTTCTGCAATTGATTCAAAAATATTCTTCTTTAGGAATCTGTTTAATGACTTTTGGGTTACTGATTTTATTCATTAGCATATGAATATGTACATTGTTTTGCATGGGAAAAATATTAGTTTTCCTCTGTTAACTTTCAATTTATCATCTGTCAATTAAAAACTTAGCCAATCACGGTACGTGCTTAGGTAGCTTTTTCCTTACGAACAAGCCGTGTTAATAATTTTTCCTTTTAAAATATATTGTACAGGAATAATTGCTCCAAAGAATGTGTAGAATATTATGATTCTTTCATACCTTGTAATACGGTGTAGTAGCACTAAAATATTCTCAGTGGTTTTAAATATTTAAAATAAATTTTGATAAACCTTATTCAGAGGATATTTTTTTGTAATTGATAGCACACAAGTACAGGTTTTTGCTTACAAAAATGTTTATTTTTAAAACTGAATTTTAGATAATTGCAATATAACTATTTTGAAATCAATAAACCAGCAGTAAAAGTTTCCTTCAAGTTCCAAAGCTGTTGCACTTAAATATACTAAAGAACGCTTTCAGAAGAAACCAAACAGCATTTGCTCCAAACACATTTTTTTGGCGTAACGACTCCTATTTAATCCTAAATCTTTAAACTTATTCAATTAAAATCGTTCTTAAACTCGTAATTAATAAATTATGTAACGCGCTAAAATTATTTACATTTCTTATTTAAATTTTTATATCACTAAAGATGAATACTGCTAAAAAGATAGCCTAAGCAAGACTATTTATTTTTCTCTTTGAGACGATTATCTTCTATTTGCATAGGAAATCAGATTTCTTTATAACGACAAAGTTTTTTAACCGCCGTTTTTTATTTAAAAAGATGAAACACTTCAAGTTCGGAAATGCACTTGAATCAATCTTTTTTGTGAATCTTGTCCTTATTATTATATATTTAAAAAACTATGAGATATTTACAATTAAAACTTACTTACTAATTAACAGCGCATTTATTTATAAAAGGGACTTAAATATTTTAAAACTTTCCAAAAGCATGGATGTATTTAACAAATAGCACAATTTTAACCTTAGTTTTTAATCAACAAAAGGACGCTTTGTTTTAACTAAGCAAATTAAAAGTCCTGAGGGAAATTCGGTTTTGTAAATATCTTATGCGGGTGGTTAAAATTCACGGAAGTGAGGATAAAAAATTAAACTTGAGGCACTGCACAATTATTCTCTTGGAATATATAAAAAGCATGTTTAAAACTCAAGGATATCACATGACCTAATTTTCTTTTAAATATCTTGTATTTTTTAATATATTTTATCAGCTCATTTTAAGATTGATAGTTTTTTTTCCTAATTTTAAGTGTTCTCTCAGCTAAAAAATATTTTTGAATATTGCATTCAAAAAAATCTATAAAAATTTTTATAAATGGGCAGTGAATGTTTATGTTTAAGTCTCACAACTCCAAAGTCCCGGGTAAGATTCCAGGGGTTCTTTTCTCAGAGTTTTCTATTTTAAAATTGGAGAGCTATTTTTTGTTGTCCTTAATTTCTAAACTGCATAGCCACTATAACAAGACTTGAACCGTTTTTTTAAAATTATATGCTTAACTACAAAGACAAACGTGTACAAAGAGAGAGATCATGAACGAAATTGTTTAAATAAAATTTTTCATCCACTTTGTTTTGAGATTACACACTTTTGGTACTTGGCAGTTGATAACTGAAGTTTTTGTCTAAGGAAGGGATTGTTGTCAAGAGGACAACATTCCTAGGTCCTCGTATAGAACTTGTAGTGCCCAGTGAGAGGAGTCCAGAGTTTTTTTGAATGAGGATTCCTCCTCGCTTTCGTCTTCATCGTTGGAATCACCATAATCATTATCTTCGTTTAAATCATCACTTTCTTGTTTCACTAGAACACTTGGACAATCACAAGGTGAACTACCACAAAACTTTTTATGGCACTTGTCCTCCTCCTGTTCTATCCCTGACTGTTCACGGTGCTTCATTGAATACGACCTCTGCTCAAGCGACGAACCTCCTATAGATGATGATGAAGAGGATAAAGACTTGTTTGAAGGTTGAACTAAATTGGCAATGGAGAAGGAACAAGAAGAAGGGATTGAGAGGAGGGAGGAGGATGAGGATCGTGTGCTGCGCGAGCCTAACGAAGAGGTTTCCGATGCTGTGGCGTCGATGAATAAAGGGATGTTATCTGAAGATGATGAAGACGGAGGGGAGGAGGAGGGCAGTAAAGTTGATAACGAACTGGACCTCTCTGAATGCGCTCCTAGGGAGGTGGATGATGCTCGTAGAGGTAGATTGGACCGAGGTTTCCGTTTCCTTGTGGCTTTTTCTTGCCGTACTGGAGGGAATAGTGAAGGGTAGAGGAGGCGTATCTTGTCCGTTGGAATTTGACGAAGTGGCACCAATTTCATGAGGGTTACTTTGCTCTCCGGCATCCATTCGTCGGGTAAACTGTAAATAGTAATTATTAATTGTTTTACCTGTTCATTACATTAGAGAAATCAGAAGGAATTAAAAACTTACATAAACCTTGGATGCCATCTTACAAGGACTTGACGTTCACACTGCTCCAGTACTCGTCTTGCCAGAATCTACAAAAACATTTTTAATTGTTAAATTTGCCAATCTAAAAAGGCTGATCGTGCAAAATTAAAGTTTTGCTCACCTCTGATCTGAAGGTACAATCGTGGGCATTGACTGCAAACTGGTCAACGGATGAAGCCAGCCAGTGCTTGATTACCTCCATAATCCTCTTGTCAAAATAGTCCACGCGTTGACCTGTTAAATGCCGTATTTATATTTAAGCATTTTGCTTATTTTTAATTAATTAGTTAATTAAATTACCTATATTAACCCTTTGCTTGCGAAATCGTGCTTTTTTCCTACGAGATGACTTCGCAGGGCTAGCATCAATCTTTTTGTTAGCCACCGTTGAGTTCCCTTGCGCTCCTTGAGTAGTACCATTGGTAGCGATATGACTATTTACGTGTCTCTCCAAAGCAGTCTAAAAATAATTAAATCTTGTTAGCTGCTTCTTAATTTAATTAACTTTAATCTAATTAGTGTGATGGGGGCTTACTTGAGAGGAAAATGAAAGACCACAACCTGGGAAGATGCATTTGAAGGGTTTATTACCGCTGTGACTAAGAACGTGTCGTTCAAGCCAGGAAAGTGATGATGACCGCTTGTTATACACTTTGCAACCCTCCCATAGACAGACGTAGCCTGCTGTCTTCATCTGAGGTGCCACGTGCAGTGTCTGTAAAACCAGGAAGTAAGGCTTGTTAAATAATTTCATTTTTCCACGTAAGATAATTACAAAATGTGATTTGTAATCACTCAAGAATAATTATTCTTAAAATCTAGTTAAATACTATTTTTAGCTGTTTTTCCCAGCAATGTAAACATTTCAGTAGAAACTCCGGGACAGTCATTTTCCCCCCGTTTTAAGTATAATCATTATTAATTCATCTGCTTTCCCTACTCCAACCTGTCGGCGCCAGCTATTCCTCGTAATTTTCTATTCGTGTTTTATTTGTACAGGTAAAAGTGAAGGAGTTTACGAGGATAACTGTAATCTTATGCTAAATACTTCCTTCCATTGAAACTTCCCCGATTATGTAATACATCAAAATCATAAATAAATACAGTTTTCTTGTCATTTCCAGGAAAGGATTTGGGCAGACGGATCCACTTTTCCACGCAAACAATCATCATCGTTTTCAGACAAGGGGAAAAGTGCACAAACGCAGTAGCATTTTTGGCCACACACAATTTTAAGAGGGAATATTCCCAATGAAAACTGAGAAAAAGTAAGGAACGAGCCTGTATTTACAATATCCGGCTCTTTTCTCATTTTTTTCTTCATATGAAAAGCTAGCCGTAGTAGAAAAAGCTTTTTAAAAATCAATAAAGTGGCTACCAACACCACACGACGGTACAAACCATCACCAAAAAACCGCTTTAACCTATGCCCGGATCATCATCGTCGTTTTTAGGTTTTTTTAAGAACTTGTATTGCAAATGTTTTTCCGTGAACTTCAAGGTACATGACCGTCAGAAGGACGAGGAAGAGGGAATTATTATGTCCAAGAATAGAAAAATAATCTTTACGTATTCGCAAAATTGCTGTTATTAGTTTGCTTGTTTAACCAGAAAAATGGGGGACACCTATTTTTTACACAAGCCGGTATTTATTCACTCTATTTTTTCTCTTTGTTCAACGGAAGTTCCAGAGCTTTGGACATGGATAACATTGAAATTACACTTTGAAGTTTTTATTTGATGCGAAATTGCGAATTATTGTAGTAATGATAAGAAGTTGTTAAAGGGGGATTTAAATACGTGAGCAAATATAGTTTTACGTCTCGGGTTTTATGTCATGGAGCATGATTCTCGCAATTTACCTAACAAGGTAGTCTAGCAAGAGAAACACATTGATATACATTTTCTTTTCGCTTCATGAATTACGTGTTTTTAGATCAAATACTTGAAAAAATTGCTTTAAAAGTTTTTATCTCGTTTTTTACCTCAATTTTTTAAAAAGCTTACGTAAAATCATTTTCAATGATTAACTTTGCCTGTCTACGTAAACTAACGTGAGTTATTTTATCGAAATTTTTTCATTTTCCCTTTCAATTTTTAGGAATTATTGTGCGGAATTATTATTAGAAAGCTTTTACCTTAATAAATCTTGAAAAGGGGGTGGGATCAATTGCTACTGGGTTTCTAAAGCGTCTAAAAACGAAAAGGTCTTTGTGAAAAAAAGCTTTTAAATTGCAAAAGTGGCCGTAAGGGTAATTAATTGGCATAAGTCCATCAGTGATGTTGTTGCGGCTTTTTTCATGTCATTAAACTTGTGAATTTGTGAATTCCTTGCGAAATATCAACACTGTAGAAAATATGAGATGTGAGGGAGATGATGAGAAAATTTTAATATTATGCTGGTATTCAAGCTAGGTACCTATCTACAATATGTAACATAGTTTGCCAAAACTTTTTTTGTTCAATTCTTGTAAAAATTCAGGTTTTAGGTATTAAAAAGAAAGATTGTGTACCTGGATATGTTCAAGAATGTTGTGACTGGCCTCAGTGGTCGAGCAAGTACAGCCTTTCCACTGGCAGAGTGTTTCTTGAATAACTGGAGGATTGGTTTGAAGAAGGGAGCAAGATGAGGACGAACAAGTATTATCCGAACCGGTTGAAGACGATGAGGGCTGCGAAGCTTCATTTTTTACACAAGTGGTATTCGTACAAGCTGATGAGGTGAGGCAAGATGAGGTTGATGAAGCTGATGCGGATGAAGATGCGCTGGTGGTTGTCGACACCGTCCCTGGCTCACTTTGTCTCTCGTTGAGACAGACCCCGCTTGAGGAAGATGAACACGATGAGGAGGACGAGGATGACGAGGTTTTTAGAGGATACGAAGAGGAGGAAGAGGTGGAGGAGGAAGATGAGCAGGTTGCGGTGGATGAACGATTTGCAGAGATCAAATTACTCACTTCGAGGTGATGATCGGGAGTGAAGTCGCAACAAGTCGAGAGTTCCGGTGAGTCACTTGTGCTTGGACTTAGCGTTGCCACTCCGCTGTTAAGTACAAAATTAAATATTTAATTTCCTTTGTCAAATTAGTGTCAATTTCTTAGGTAAATATTTTATGAATGAAACCGTATTTTGCTTCAATACTAATGTTTGCAATGTGATCTGCTAAAATTGGGTTAGACCTGTGTGAAAATCTTAATGTGAGAAAAGCTTTCTTTTTAGCAAACTTGCTTTACAAACAAACATTTTTCCCCGAATAAGGAGATTTCTGCTCAATATCAACACTCATTAATCTTTGTTTAAAATCCCTGTTGAGTAACTTTCTTATCTTAATCAGATTACGATTTTTTAAACCTGTGTACAAAAGCATTTCTTTAAAATATTTTATTAGCTGAAGAGTTGATTAGAACAACAGAAACAACTTCAAATTTTTCGCAAACATGTTGTGTTCTTTTTAAAAGAGTTTTTAGGTAGTTTGCGAATATTTTATCATTTGCGAATTTTATTTGTGAGAAAAATTGCAAAATTTTCCTTAATTTACGTAATTACGTAGAAAAGGTTCAAAATAAAAAATCCTGGAGTAGGATTGATCTATATTTCTCACAAAAAAAGCATTAAAACAGTGAATTAGACAAAGAAAAAGCTAATCTAACAATCTAATTGAGTCACAAAGGTAAAACTTCAAGCCAAATTATTTTTAAAGCTACAATTCCATTGGATTTGAACTGTTGCAATTTCTTAAAGAAAAGCTTCTGAACTTCTCAAAGTTTCTTATTTTTAAACCGACTCTATACTTACAATTCTATTAGTTCCATGTTAAAATTTAAACCTATAATATTCCGGTTGTTTCCTCCAAATCGGTTAGCCCATGACTACATTAGTTATTTAAAACGGTTTAAAATTTTGAGAGGGGTACATGGAAATGGGTAATTATCTTTCATGAACAATTCATTCGGGTATTAATTTTTTATTGATATGGGTCGATAGTTATTTAACAAAATCGCTTTTTGCTGTAATAAAACCCATGGAAAATAAAGTCTAGTCAGTAATGACAGGAGCCTAACCTTGTCCTTTTTATTGCCATAGCAAATATTTCACGGGTTTAAAATGTTTTTAAGAAGGTAATAAAATAAAATACCGTGTCGTATTATTTTTTGACGACGTCAAACTTGTCACAAGTTCAGGGGCAATGATAATAAAGTTATCGATGGTGTTCTTTCATTTCTTTGCTAATCCTATTTTTATGCTTTGTTTTTATTTTCTTCGCTCCTAATCCTTTCCAGATTGGTTTTAAACGAGTTAAACACGAGGATAAACTTGAAAAGAACCTCGTTTTTAACTTGAATAAACTATGTTGAATGCGCAGTTTTTTATCGTTAAAAAATAAAGTTTACCATTGAAGTGATTGTATTTATATGAAAAACAAGGAAACTGTTTATAAACAACTTAAATGTCTGCCCTTGCTTGTTTTTAAACTAGCTGGAACGAGAGAAAATAGGAATTTTGTTAATTAATTATCGATTTTTCTTATCATCTGAAATATTGATTTTAGCTTACGTCAGCTTCTTACACGTGTCTTTGACAAAATTTGTATTAATTATTATAAAATGCTTAAAATAAACGGGTAAAATGAATAAAAATGAACTTTGTTGATGAAATCATAACAAAAATCTTTTTCTTCCTAACACATTTGGCAGCTTCTGTCAATACATTTTTTATTAGACGTCAGGAAGTAAACTTTTCATTCCCCTTCCAAAAAAACTCTTTGTTTTGTTGCCAAGAATCAGAGATTTCCTGATATGAGAGTAAAAAATCCAATTGTTCTCCAAATTGATCTCCTCTCTTCACCATAGAAACAACTTCCTTTTTTTCTGTGATGAAATCGAGAAAAAAGAGCAGTATTATCGTGTTTCTTCCCCTAATCTAGAAGTGCAGAAGCCACAAACTTCAGATGGAGTTGGGGATAACAATAAAACATGGTGATCATCATCATCGTGAAATATCAGCATGACCACGATTATTAAATGGAGAGTGTGTAGCTAGATATTTCAAAGATATTCTGACATATTTGGAGGAGATTTGAGAACAAAAGTATCCAGGAGAAACCCTTTAGGCTGTGAAACCTGGACTTTAAATAAAGTGATGGGGAAGGAAGGTTAAAATAATGGAGATTTTTTCATTATTGTGCGTACGTGACGTGCTTCCTTCTCTCAAAAACATGAGGATTTTGTCAGTACTTCCTCTCAGTTTGTGTAGCTGACGTCATTTATTACATTTGGAGAAAGAGAATGGAGCGGAGTGTTTAATACAGAGAGGAAAGTGAATTGTTGTTGTGCATGTCCCACCTCCACGCACTTTCAGCAGGGCATTGTACCATGCAGCCCCACAGCTCATCGTTTTTCTGTCTCACCATCACAGTATTGCTGTGAACGGAGTTTACTAACGGGTACTAAAACATTTTAGAAAACTCAGGGAGATGACGATGTGAGGAGATGGATATTGAAGAAAACCCCTTCTCACTTTCTAAACACAAACAGGGTTGGAGTGGAGAATAAAGAGTGGCAAGGATAGGGAATTTTATTCAATATTGAAAATAACGAGGGTTGGAGAATAACAAGGGATGGATTCATGAGGGATGTTCATGATATTTTCTCTTTTTTCTACCCTGCGCGTGTAACTTGAAAGCGAAATGGTCATCAATATCGGCTTCGTCATTATCTAACATGATTACTGTCTTACATGCAACCAACTGTTAATATTATTCAACAAAACAGCTTCGTCATTAGCTTCAACTCTCCAGACTAGATTTTTAGAAATGCATTTAAATGATTTCAATGATTATTGTTTTGCATTGTTCAAATGCAAAAAATTGATTAGTTAAGATATCTGCTTTAATGGTAAAAAATTTTTCTTTTGATGACAAAAATGACAGGTCAAATAGAAGGGAAATGAAGAAAGTGAAGTAGTGTTAATCACTTGATAAAAGCGTGATTGGGATAGAATAAAATGTTATCTTCATAGTCATCATGATCATGTAGATCGTAGGTGAGCAGGACTTGTTGAAATTTTGAATGTTGACAAAGTCAATTATCAATTGCAGCATGGTCCATGCTAAATAAATGATGAGAAAAATTGCCAGGTTTTTTCAAACAGATGGGCAAGTTGAATTGACAAGAATAATGATGAAGATGATAAAGACGCAGATGACGAAATATGTAGATGTCCAATGAATATTTAATATGCAACTTTGATCGTTTGAAAACAATTCAAAATTGTTAAAAGTATTTGAAATTTCTTCAATATTTTGACAGGATGAGACTTAATTACTTTAAACTGAGGGCTAAAACCTTATTCAAATAATTTGGCCTTTTGGATTAACACGTTTCCGTTGATTTGTTAACGGAAATGAGGTAGAGATAGGATCACGAGGATAATATCGTAATGATTATGATTGACGAACAAAGACAAGGATTTTGTGACAAGTCATCGTCAACATCCTCCCAAAAGTGAGAAAAAATTAAAAGGATGTGAAATCCCTTTGTTTTTTGTTGACAAACAGGCGACAAATCTATAAAAAGAGGAATGGTCTCCATTTTTCTCTTTTTATTCTTTTCCAGATGCATTAAAAAGTAGAAAAGTACATAAGCTTATCTTCGTGAAGGATGTCATTCATTGGAAAGTATTACAGAGGTTGTATAACCTCTGAGTTTTACAGATAAGGGAAAATTGAGAATTGGATGATGTAATACTTAAAAAATGAGTAGCATAGTTTTAAAGATAAATATGATACAATTGCAGTAAAAATGATGATAAAGAGGAAAATAAAGGTTAAAATTTAATATTTGGCACGTCGACAGATTAAAGTTTGAACTTTTGCGTAATACTTTTTGAACAAACTGGGTGACGTGACTTAAGCTCGTGCTTTTTTTCAGCGTAAAACCCCAAAAAAATATTTAAATGATAATAAAAAATATGGTTTCATTCATTAAATGATGGATTATTATGTAAAATTGCCTAATTTTTGTACTTACCTGTCTGAAGATTCAGAAGAATCGTATCGATCAGTTCTTCGTTTCCCTTTGTCCATCATGATGAAATCAAGATCAGAGAAACTAACGTCAGTATCACTAATTATGACAACACTACTTGGAGGAGAGATGGTGGTGGCAGTTGTGGCGGTGGCAATCTTATCTTTCACTGTCACTTCCGTCCTAGTTTTGTTAAATAATACTACAGATGAAGGTCCAACAGCTGATTTCCCGTTTATCGTTCGAGCTAACGAGGGCACTGTAATACTTGCAGATTTGCAAACTTTGCTCCCACCACCACTCCTTCCAACACTTTCCACCATCACACTCACACTGTTTAAAATATTTAAATTAGTTAGGCTAGAATTATGACCGTTACTAATATTCTTGCTGTTATTGGAACAACTGTCTTTTTTCTTAGCGGCGTCCTCGTCGTCTTCTTCACATTCTGAGGAAGAAGAGGACTGACATCCCCCACTGCCCCCACCTCGAGGACTGGCACTTGTCCCTTTCATTGTGGAACTTGTAGAGCCGGAGTCAACTTCTTCAAAGTCGCTGGATACCCCGCTACTGCTGCTACTTCCGCACGAGCCGCTTCCAATCTTTGCTACGCTGACACCCCCGCCGTTGATTAGGAGAGGTTCTTCGTCAAGTACGCAGTCTCTTGGAGGATCTTTTTTATTTTGGGGAGCTTCTGAACTTTGGGACTGGGCAGCTGCTACCGCCGCGGCTCTTGCAGCCTTTCGGCGTCTTTTTAACTGAAGTGCAGCCAACTGTCTGCCTCCAGCCCCTTGGAGGAAATTTGGAGGGATTGAAGATTTAAGCAAAGTACTTCCTCCTTTATTTGCAGAGAAGCGCTGCAGTGAAGATAAAATCCCGGATTTGGAATTGACATCAGTCTTTGAGCCAGCTCCTCCAACACTTACTTTATTTGGGAAGTGCCTAGAATGAAGCTGATTTTGACGCTGGACCTGCTCGTTAAATGACTTTGTCTTTGTTCGGTTTTTATTGCTGTTTCCGCTTGGACTCGGACCTCCTCCTGAACTCACTACGTTATTGTTATTGTTATTCAACGCTGTTTTCAACTTGACCGCTAGCGGATCCAAACAGATCCTTTTCGCGATCGCTACCCTGTCCAAGTGGTACCATTCTGATTTATTTTTTCCCGCTCCCGCACTTGAAGAACTTGAAGTTGTCCCTGCTCCTGATCCCGAACTCATCTCATGTAAGGCTTAAACTCCCCCAAAATATTTATAAGCATAAATGCACAAAATGCTCGCTCCTGTTTAATTATTCTGGCTGATTTTTTTCTTAAGCTTTGCATGACATGAGAAAAAGACACGGTTCCATATCCGCATTAAAGAAACCTCACACGCTATCCATTTTTAGCCGCTTCTCTCCAATGGACGACCATATGGGCCACCAGATCAACGAGGATATCTGCAATTATAATTCATCTTTCAATGTTATTATTAATTACTTTGTCTCTTGTTGAGAAAATCAACCGTTTCCTTTTCTAATTAAGAGCTCTATTCATTTTAATGAAGAAAGGAAGAAGCATATCATGTATTTAATCACTTTATGTAATTTTCTCGTTTCTTTTTGTTCGTTAATACAATCCTGGATTCTATACTCTGGCATACAAAACATATTTCAGGGAAAGTATTCCTTTTCACAACAATTCAGCCAATTAGCTTTTTTATTAAAAAGCAATAAATGGAAAAGGAAAACTGCGAAAAATAAGCAAAAACGTACCCAAAAAGCACTTGAGATGAAGTTCAAGTGAAATACACAGAATTGGGAAAAATCATTCTTTTCTATGCGAAGGAATGCCACAGCCGTTGATTATTGAGAAAGATGAGGATGATGGCCGGAAAATGCCGAAAATTGAGGAAAAGAGCTGGAGTAGTGGAAAAGCGGTAGTGGGAGGAAGGAAGAAAGGGCTTAAAAAACGAGTTCAAAAGAAATTTTAAGATAGTTTTTGAGAAAGATGTGACTGTATGGAAAAAAATTTCACGCATTGTTTTGTAAACATTTTTGCTCGTGGCAGTTTTTCCTGAGAGAGCCTACATGATTGAAATGAAAGCTAAGCCTGAGCTCTGATCAGAATACCTGTCTAGCTAATGTAGCATGTCATTGCGAGTTTCTTTGGAAAGGGAGCTCTTTTCTTCAGTAAAACCTAAAAGATTTTCCGTAATATGCTTACGATCTATGCTAAAAGCTCAATTTCTTGTCAAATTGCATCAAATGGAAAAGGGATTGATGAAAGATGGAGAAAAGGAATTGCTTTTATTTTATTTTTGTAAATAGAGATTCAATCATTTACTTAGGACTTTCCGTTTGAAAGGCTTTTAACGCTGAACGTGGTGAGGAAGCGGGGAAAGGGATTTTTATAGGGAAATACAACTTTTAATTAATCTCCCTTCTCTTTTAATAATTAATGAAAAAATACGGAAAATGCACTGGGGACAATCTTTTTTAGGTGGTCGCTATCTGATTTGTTTAAGAATAAATTACGAAATTGCAAAGGAGATTTGCAAGGGAAAAAGTGTTAAAATTTTAGCACACCTCACATCATCTTCCCTACCCACATATTACACACTCTTGTTAAGGAAATTGCGCTAACAAGTTAATAACTTGCATTTAGCACTCTTTCTTTAAAAGCCTTAAAGAGAAACATAATTTTTAGTTTTATACAAAAATGTGACAGGAAAAGTGCGTAGGATGAGACATTGTTTTTGTCTTGGTTGATTTATTGCAATGTTTTTATCAAATCTTTTTAAAATCAAAATTTTTCATTGAAAATAATAAATTTTATAATGTGAGATTAATTGCGATAATCGTTTCAAGGAAGAAGGAAATGTTTTAATTGAGCTTTTATGATTTGCTGACAAATTAAATCCCACTATCTAAAACTCTCCAGTTTTAACCTTGCATGTTCATATTTTTTGATTGACGTAAATGTTATCAATAATTACTACTATTACGATTTTTAATCATTATTAAAATTATGTGAAAGGACCAGTTTATGCCGAGAAATTGTTAATTTCTTGTGTTATTCGCGGAATTAGACGCCAACTGTAATGGCTTCTGGTTTTTTGGATGATTCTTTTTAATCCAAATTTTTTTATGATGAAACGTGAAGCGTATGCAGGAGAGAGCTACAGAGAGTCTTTTTTTATTCTCCCCCTTTTCCTCTCCTCTGTCTGTAATTTTATTCTTGTTTATGTGTGAGCTTTTTTGTGCAGATGCGATACGCCGATGTTCCTTCCTGATGCGTTTGAGAAGATTTGACGGGAGAAAAATACATGATGACGGCTAAAAATGATTTTTGGCGTTTTTATATGTACCTACTCATATATGCAAAGGAAATATAGAGACTTGCATTTTTTCCTAAAGTTATTATTCATTTTTGAAATTAAAATAGACCTGATTTTTGTGTCCTTTGAGCTCTGATGAAAATATTTGTTACAGTGCGTATGAATGCACCAGCCACGTATTAGCAGAAAAACACTCACTTGTATGTTAAAGGCTATGTGAGAGCGGAGCGATAAAAAAGAAGAAATATGCTTAAATATTTTTAACCTCACTTATTTTGTCACACTGCTCCAGCTTAATTTTTTAAAACACTTTAAAAGCTAAAAACGTTTTTCTAAATGGAAGCTCTTAAGATTAAAACTTTAAAAAATTCATTCACACACTCAGTTTGTACACAATCACAACTTTTAAAATTCTCACTCACACAAAAGATATTCTTATTTTCCAAAAATAAAAAAACGCTGAGGCAGGAGCAGAGTAGCGAGCGAGCGTCGAAACAAACTTCCTCTCCCTTCCAATCCTGTCTGATGTTCTGGCTGCTGGAGGCTTTGAGATATGAAAAAAAGAGAAAAAAGCACACGCTAGTAAGTAGGTAGCTTCACTCGCTATTCTTCTGTGTATATTTCCCCAACATTCTTAAGTTTTAAGCGTAGAACTAAATGGGGATACTCTCTCATTTCTCTCAGTTTGACCATTGCAATAGAAAACAAGTTACGAGAGATGCAGAGTTTAACATGGAAGAACATTTTAGACTTTAGACTCCATCTCATTAATAAAAAAACCTGGTCTTTTTTCACTTTTACGTAACAGGGAATGAATATATTTCGTGTGAAATGCATTGCAGAGGGGATTGCTTAATTCCCGTGTATTTCTCCATTCTTTATTACATCACAGCCACAATGTTTAAGAATTAAACCGTGGCTCTGCGCTATGCACTCTGCATTCTCTTTTTTCCAACACGGACAAGGTCTTTCCTCCCCAAAAATAAGAAAAAAGAATAGATCATCGTTCTCTTGGAATGGGAACGGGTTCTGTGTATTCTCTTTTTTCCTCAAAACCGCATTGGGTTTCTCAATCCAGCTCTTGCAGGAAAAGTAAAGGGAGAGGGAGGAGCACGAGATTTCAATGCATTTCAAAACCTTTCTAGTCAAAAAGTTTTCATGAACGCGAGTTTTTTTCGTTCACATGGGTAGGAATAGGTATAAAACCGTGCCATTATTGCCATAGCTAAAATAAAACCATTCTTTGAGTCCTCCAAAATGCACTTCTCTTATAGAACGGGAAGGAGAGTTGGAGAAGCCAGAAGAGGATTTTACGAGCGGGGATCATCATTGAAAAAAGGTAAAAAGGTAAAAGAGGATTTTTGAAATGTTGATGATCATGATGGTTTTTATCTTAATTTTGCTCAAAAATATAGGCTTGGCTTGGCCTTGTTTTGAAATAAAAAACCTGTCCTGTAAAAAAACCAGCTTTTTTCTATTTTTAATAAATTTCCAAATTTTATAACAAATCAGCAATTAAATTTAACTTTTTCTCAGCGTAAATAGGCTATGCGTTTCTCCTCTAACATCCGTCTGTTGTAGTCTGTCACTCAGTCAGTGTAATTCTGTGGTTTAATATCTGAAATTATCAGGGAAAATTGTGCAAGTAGGAAGGATAGAAAGGGGAGATGCATTGTCTTCGTTTATATACCTACGTGCAGTAAAAGATGTGTGGCGATGATGATGATAAGGTTTTAGGTATATACGAGACGGTATTAGACAAGATTTAAGGGTTAGTCTTGGCCAAGCCCTAGTCAAAACGAAGATTTCACAATGGCACTGACTCTCTTTTTCTCTGAATTTTGTCTCCTACGTTTACACGAAGAGTTCTTCAGCAACTCCGGAGCCCAAAACCCCCTCCTCCAGGATAAAATCACCCACTTTGCATTCGCTCTTTTGTACTTTGAAAAGAAACGGAAGGATGAATGTGTACAGCTGGAATGCTGAACTGCATTGAAGGATTCATTCAATGCAACAATACAGAGAAAACTACGAGACTGTTATTATTATCATTACTATTATTATCCTTATCATCCCTTGCAACGGCTCCTTATCTTAAATCACAAACTCCACTGATCTGCATAAAATATTTCAAACTATCTCATGTTTGCAATGTGAGAAAACATTTCACGCTAGTTTTAAGCTCTTTCCCATACAATGTCATGGCTCACATGCAGCCAAAGTTTGCTATAATCCTGGCAAACTTTGAGACGAGCTCTATTGAGTAAGAAATCCTAGATTGGGGGAAAGATTAAACGGAGGAAATTTGCTGTTAAAAAAGAGAGGAAAGCAGAAAGCGCTTAAAAGTTTTTGCTTTGATCAGAGGAGGAAAGAGAGAGGAAATGTGTTTTTGGAAAGCTCTCTAATTTAGCCAATATTAGATTTCCACAGAATGAAAGGGAAATAGAAAAACAATTTTCATAGCAAGGAATACAATTTTCATAATCATAAAGCCAAATGATTTTGATGAATTTAATGAGGAATTATGCAGGTATCACAAGTGTATAAAAGTCTGGGAAACAAGGAAAAGAATTGAAAAACTTGGAATATTTCCCAAACTAAAATAAGGAAAATGTTTGGAACAGATGATATAACATACGGACACATACTTCTAGCGTTTTGATCCCTAAAACCAGTTGTAGAATTGTGTTGTTGAGATGAAATAAAAGGTTGCCACTTGGGCTAGGGAAAAACAGTAGAACAGATGCTCACACATTGAAAGATCTCATTTTTTGCCTTGTCATACACTTTCTATTATGTAATATTCTATGTGATGAACCTTCAAAATATTTTTCTTTTTAAATATGAAATATTATGCAATGCTTCAAAAGTTTTAGATGGCTCTGGATGGAGATGAAATTGTTTTAAGGAGATTACCTTTTCATCACGACTATGCAAATGGTTTTTAGTTAAGCCACGTGTTTAGATTTAAGTTTTAATTTCTCACCTTTTAATTATCTTTCACGGGAAAAGGTAGAAAACATAATTTGAAATTTTAAAAGTTACCATCAAACTTCTGAGGAAATCGAATGGAAATCTGATTATGGAATTTAATATTAAAATTGAATGAGAAAAGTAATAAAATTCAGTGAAAACTGAGTTTTTAGAGCATCATTGCGTGTATCTCGTCTGATAACATCTTTTTCATTGTTATAAACATGCACAGTTCATACAGAACTGATTTTTTTTCCAAAAAGCCTTCTTTCGTCGACCCTTGTTAGAAGAAAAACAATTTTTTTAGATTAATGTCTTCCTTCCTGTCCTTATATTTTGCCTCCTTTTTTCCTTAATTGGGTTCAATAAGAAACCGCTATTTTAGCTTAAATAGAAACATCTAAAATTACTTTGAAATTTAAAACTGCCGCGTGTTTTTTAAAAGAATCAAATTTCTAATAAAACGAAGCATATCAAAAAATATAAAAAACCTGCATTTTTACCTTTTGATAGCAAATATTCTCTAACCTACCTGACAACTATTTTTTGTTCGCTTTTCTTCATTTTTTTACACACACATGCGTGCATAACAAAAAAGGCTTAAGAATTGAAATTGTTGGTGTTGCCAGCGCATAGAATTCTTTTCAAGATGCGTTCCTTTCAAAACCGAGTAAGACCACAAAAGAATGGAATGGGAGAGGAGATCCCTCTCTTGAACCATTGTTTTATTAAAAAAAGACCTCTATTCAATGTAAAAACAATGATCAGTTCTTTAATTTCTTGACCTTTGTACCTTTTTAAGAGACAAGAAAAATCTTGCTAAGGTTTAAAATTAGTTAAAACCAGAGATTTCATGTTAATTGTGCGATTTTAAGAATGAGAAAAAAGCCATTGAATTTTCTAAATGAAAGTGTTGGGAGAAGGATGAAAAAAGATAAATTGAATGGGGAACGTACGCACACGCATCCCCGGCTTTTAATTTTTTCTCTGGAAAAAGTGACGTGTGTGATGCTCGACTGTTGTGCTTGGATGGATTTGTATCGATTTCATCTCGCTTTTTTGTACATCATTAGTATAATGCAGATATTCAATCCGTTTTCATATTGATCGATTTACTCAACCTTAAAAATAATTATCAAAAAAGGATAACGAGCTTGTGTAATAACAACCTAGTCATTATTTTTAATCTTTTGAAAAGTCTAAAGAGTGGAATTATTACGCAAAAAATGCACTTTGCAAAAGATATTTTATATAGGGTAAATATCATTGTAATAAAATACAATTTTTAGTCTAAATTTACCCCAGTTCAGTATTAAACTTATAGGGTTTTACAATTATTATTGCGTTTTTGCGCTACATTGCCTTCTTAACTCATTCGGAACTTTTTGTGCAACAGCGATAAGAAAGATTTAGATCCAGGGCCGTAGCAATGGTGGTTACAAGTGGATACGTGTTTCCAGGCCGGGACGCTGACCAGCCGGGACAAAATAAAAATAAATAGAAAAAATTCTCCCGGCCTGTGTAAAATCACGAAACTTCATTAATTTAAACCATCAATCTTAAATTTTCGAGCGGCCTTCGGCCGCAATTAACATATTTTCTGCGTGGTTCGTCCAAAATTTGCATTTTAACAGTCAATTTTATCAAACAATCGTAAATTTAAAGACTTAACAGATTATTTTTAAGCAGAAACGGTTTGTGTTACCAGCCGTACTTACAACCTGTTTCCAGGCCGGGAAATGTCTTGCTACGGCTCTGTTTAGATCTGTATAAAAATGAGAATGAATATTACACACCCCACAAAAATTTGTTAAAATAGTTTATTAGAAAATGAAGATTGAACATTATAGGGACAGTTCATTAATAAAGTATGATTTTTGGACACTGTCCCTCTATCTTAATGTTAATAGGTAAGCAATGATTGAATCATGTGAGGTTATTTACGAACTGTGCCTATTATTGAGATGATTAAATAGGGAGCCAAGTGTTCAATAATAGCTTTTCAAATATCAACTCGGAGCAATTTAAGCTCTACAATAGCCAACATCTATATGAAGTACTTTTAATTTGATTCCTATCTCCCTCTTTCTGCATCCCTTCTCCTCTCCCCGTCAAATCTCCGAAAAAAAGATGAAATAGGTTTGATGTGAAATACTACAAAAGATTTTTCTGTTGCTGCCACCCTGCTGCTCACTAGCTTCCTTTTATTATTTTATTACTGATTATTATTATGTTTATAGCGAGGGTTCCTTTTTCACAAAACATGAGGGTCCCCAGGACTGGAAGAAAAGAAAAATTCTGTAATTTTCCAAAATGAAATCCAATTTTCTTTCAGTATAGCACTGTTTGATGGCTTCCTTTAGAAAAGTGTTCAACTTGGAAATGAAGTTTAAGTGGAAGTAGATCCCTTGGAATTGGGTCCATTTTAAAACGTTTTCGGTTTAAATGCAAATGGCAAATGGATGCAAATTAAATAAAGTTATGAAAGAAGGATAATGAGATGTTGATCGTAATGAAAGCCGCTTATTATCGCTTTATTTGCTAATACTATTTTCCCAAGCTCATTCACAACTTCAAAGTGCAAATATTGTAGTCCATTCTTTTGAAAGAAAGTGAGAATGGCAGAGAGTGTAGAACCCATCCTTGCTCATAACTTTTAATAATCGTAAAATAATTATTAAAATTTATCAGCGTCAAATCCTCAACTGACGAGGTGATCTGTTTTGTTGCTTTATGTAAATATAATAGCCACAGGACAAATACAGCAAAATGAATAATATTTAAGCAGACCTGTTTTTGGTTTTACAATTGCGAGATTAAATTAGAAGACTAAACTGGAATGGGTTAGAAAAAATTGATCTCATGCTTTTAAATCCCAATCTTTTATTTTAACATTTACGCAATTAACAATTATTTAAACTCCATAATTAACTTGAAATTAAAAGTAGACATTGTGTTTTATTTCATTTTCATTAAAAATTAATCAGTTTAGGCTTGTTAGAAGGAAAAAAGGATTTGAAGGTGGTGGGCCAGCTTGAAAGATTAAAATGCTGCTGGGTACGAACATTGGGATAAAAATTGGCTTACAACATGTGGATATATTTTAATCTGTTGCAAAACCTAACACATGTTGCTTGTTCACGCCTGGTTTTTCTGCAAAAAGAAGTTTAAATTATGCAATTATGTAATCGGCATAAGATTAAATTCTCAGGAATCAACAAGAATTAACTGATGGTTACTAGAAAAGATTAAATGAAACACTGTTAAATACTAAAACTAAGTTTGTAATTTAGCTGGATTAATAATGCCTTGAAGGCCAATGTTAAAACGCGCGCTTAGTTCATTACGCAATTTAATTGTATAATTGGAACTTGACAATGAATCATTCATATTGACAGTATTTCTTTTATAAATCCAACCCTTTACATTTCTTTTCTACCACAGCCATCAAACGAGAACACAATAACATCTTTTATAGTTTCCAAAACAACGTATTCTCCAGAGGGTTCTATTTCCGGAATTTTCTACAATTTTGAATAGAATTTATTACTCATTAAAAAGGGTTCTCAAGGTAGAAATATCCTTCGAAAAATCCTTTTGTGAGGTATTGGGTGCTCCCTGTATTATGTAATTTGAGAAAACTGTCAGTTTTTGACGGCCGGTATAAAAGCATAAAGATTGCAATACAAAGATTTCCTGTCAACAACGGAAAATTTTAAATACGCTTTTCTTGGGGGAATATGAGACGATGGCTTAAATGCACAAAGGTTTAATACAAAAGGTAATAAAGCTTTTATTGCTTGTTTTCTTCCAAGAAATCATAAATTATTGATTTTGACAATTAAATTATATCTTGACAATGATCATTGTGAATTTTTATAATGCATTCAAGCAAAGTGCAACTTGAAAGAGGAGAAGCTTTGAGCCGTGAACCATTTCTTGTCGTTGACAACCGATTGATTCCGAGCGAGCTCACCCCAACATTTTGCTGTCAAGTGAAGAGAATCAAAACACCGGAAAATAAAAAGTAGTTACTGTTTCTGGGAGTTTCTTTCATGCATTATTTAACTTATTTAAATTAGATTCATAAGATATTAAAGATAGTTTAGCAGTTTCCTATGCTAAGCAAAGCGCTGTTTATAACGCGTGGTTTGGAGATTTCTTATGGAAGTGGACAAGGTAAGTTAAAACAGTTTAATTTTTAAAAATAATTATAAATATTTACTTTGCATTTTGACTGCCAATCAACTGTCATTCATTCATTGCTGTTCATTCTTATTCATTTCCTCAATTGAGAAATTGCAAAACATCGTCAAAGCCAAAGCAAACGGTACAAGTTGAACTTGAAATAAGACTTTGGCTCTCTCACTCCATCTACAAAAGCTCGGAAAAGGTTGAAAGTTTAGCAAGCATTTTGTATTCTTGTATTTTACAAGTGTCTTGGGATCCCGGTAGATTGTTTTGGTTGCGTAAAACCAAAATATTTACAAAAGAGGTTGTTTTCGCATTTTTGCACAAACTGTATTTATAAATTAGCTTTGGGGTAAAATGAAAAACGGTTTGACCAAGCATTACTTTATTTACCGACGGCATATCTTTTTTACATAGCTAAAACCTACTACATAGTTTACAGATTTTAATTACATCACTAAAATTGGCATACATTACGTTTCATTAAGCGACAATTTCTATTTTTAATACCTATTTATAAACCTATTACATAACACTTTTTATAAATAATCATCATCTCAACTTCAATCAGTATTTTATTCTCACACAAACAGTCTTTCCAATCATCCTGTATTGTTTAATTATCTTCAGAGATCTAAAGCGATTAAATCTAATTAAACAATAGCAGCCTACACGTGTGTATTTACAAACAAAATTGTTTAATGGACCCACTTCCCAACCAACTCTCAAAGAATAGCTGCTCATTTATACTCTAAATTCTTGCGCCAACCCACCACAGTATAAAAACTAAATTTACACTAATCCTATGCAAATTCTAAACTTAACGCAAACATTTAATCTAATTTGCTAAACTTGATTGTTAATTTCTATAAAAACCGCCTCGTGCAGGCGTGATCATCTGCAGGCAATAAATACTTCACAAAATCTAAAGGACTAAAATACGCGTTTGACGTAAACGATTAATTTTAGCTTGATTTCCTAAAAATCCATAAAGATTTAAACCTTTGTGATCTAATAACAATGATTTTTGCAGATTAATACCTTTCTGAGGAAAACAAGAGAAGATTACAAGAGAATTATAGTTATAGAGGTAGTTTTAGAAGTGAAAAATATATCTTGTTCCGCGTAAATCCACTTATTTCAATTTTCACCTATAAAATCCAATTTGAAAAGGGAAAATATAGCAGAAAGACGATTTTAGTTTTTGTCACGGGAAATAATTCCAAAAGCTGACAAAGCATCGTCAGTTGGATCGTCAAAATCTTCATTATCACCGTCTTCTTCATCAGATTTTGTCCCAATTTCCGATTCCTCATTACGAAGGAAGCGGGGACGAGGTGGTTGTAAAGTAACTTTGTTATTTAACAAAGCCACCTTCGCCCCACCGCAGCCACCTCCACCAGCTTCGTTAGGCTGAGGCCTGAAGATAACATTTGCGTAGTCTCCCTCAGTTGACCCGTTTTTCCCTCCATCTCGTTTTCCAACGTCTAAAAATTTACCAAATTTGGTCGTCAGTGAGGACTTCCTAGGCTTCCCGGTTGATTCCACAACTCCTCCGTCTTTTACAGGAAGGGGAGTCTCTATCCAAGTGATTTCGTTGGAGTAAACACAAGAATTTGGAGTTTCTGGTTCCTCATTTTCCTTCTTATGCAAACCGTTTTTTAACCTGGAGCCGTTATTATTCTTGTTTTCTTCAATTTTAGTATCTGGGATGTTGTTCAGGGAGAATTCTTCACAGCAACTTTCACTCTTTTCAGAGACTAGAGTCCGGCTTGTTGAGAATTCCTTTGTTGAACGCCGCCTGTTGTTGTTCCCTTGTTGAGTTGTTGGCGGTAGTGAGTTCGGCTTGGTTAGGACGGTTTTCGTGCTGTTTGTTGTTTCCAACATTATTGTTGGGGTTTGCTAAAAAATATGCAAAAAGTTTTTAAAAAATAATCACAAACTATGAACGGAGTATTATTTTACATTTTAATAACTCACCGAAGAAAACTCAAGATAGGCAGCTGTACCCCGTCCCGCTTTGTATTCTTGATATTGGGAAACCACACACAGGAGCCCGTATACCTAAAATGAACAAATACATAAAATTAGCTATTTTTCATCTCAATTTATCTTCTTCCTCTCATTTCCCCATACATTTGTAATGCACGTTTATTATTTAAAAATTGCACATTGCAAAAATCCATTGTTGCTTTGTATGCTGCTGTGAGGATGCATAGAAAAAACTAATAAATCCTTGTCATAAACGGTTTTTAAAATATTGCGAGAATAATAGCTTCTATGCACAAAAGGTTTGCGCTGCATAAATTATTAAATATTTTGGTGTTACGTAATTTGTAAGTCCTGCAATATCCTAACCTAAGCATTTATTAAAATTCAGCTCTTAATGAAATCATTCTCCTCAGGGGGCAATTCAAAGTTAAATATTCACACCAAAACAAGAAAAGCATACACGAAATTAATCGCAGTTTAATTTTAGTTTTACTTCTGTACCAAAACAAAATTAAAAATTGATACTTTAGCCACAAAAACATTTCATTATTAACTTCAACTTAAGGCTTCAATGTTTCCTTCAAAATAGCTTAGAGATTTAGTAACGACTAACAATTATCGGTCTTGCTGACGGTGTAGGATAAAATCTTATCGATATAATCTAATCAATCGGTCGGTAATAACTTAGATTACAGTTTTTGTATAAAAGAGAAGCCACGGTTAAGCAAGATGTTGTATAAATTACATGTATGCAATTAAAAGACCGATAATGGATTGTTAGCGACTGCAAGCTAAAAATCAAGATTTTAACAACGGGTCGTTAAGCTATATAGGTTTGGCATCTTTTTTAAAATAGAATTGATCTTGTACAATTTCTATTTTCTTGTACAAGCAGATTTTTTCCTTGATGAATTATGCAAGATGCAACTCTCTCAACCTCGATAGGTATGCTATAGTTGTATGCGTTTCTTTTTGATGTTCTCATATTTTATGCATGTCCAGAGGCTTTTGTACGCCATTCTACCGTCACTAATCATAATGGGTACGAGATAACATGAGAGTGAGATCCTGTATCACATATTTTGCTACATGCCTCCCTTAGATTTATTATGAAAACCATCTAAAAAATGACCTTTGTAAATACTGTGAGGTTGTTTACATTGTTAAAATCTCGTTTCAGCAAAAAATAGTGTTTCGCAGAAATGCTTATCGTTATCCTGCACGTTTCTTTAACAAAGCTGTTGATTACGGTGATGATGACGGGTGTGATGATGTTTATGCATGAAAATGATTTGGGCCCGGCTGCTGTAGATTATTCTGTTACGTAATAACGTTGTCAACAGGACGTCAACGTCAAACCAAATCTCTAAACTCGCTGGTTTCTAGCTTAAAATTTTAGTTGAAAAGGTGCAAGCAAATGGGAAAGTGTTTCTCAAGTTGAACTCGAGTTTTTATTCCTTGAACTTGGATTTGCTAAAGTGACTAAAGTGAGAATTGCAAGAGTTCTCGTTTTTATAAGCATAATAATCATATTTCCCAATTTAAAAACGACTCCAAAGCGCGAGAGTGAGATTTGGAAGGTTTTTTTTGAAGAAGGGAAAATTCAAGTGAGGAAGCCGGATAAGAAAGGTACAGTTGAAATTATTTTGCTCAATAAGAGATGAAATATGAGAAGGAAAGTAACAAAATACTTTCCTGTGGCACTGCTTGAAATTATTAAAATTAATAAATGCTGAAAGAGTAAAACCTACATTGATAGAGTTTAAGGTTACATCCACAAATATCGTTATGAGGACCAAGGACAACCGTGTGCTCATTGGATTTGCAAAATATTCCATCTGTAAAATTTAAAAAAAAACAAGTTCTGTTTTGTATCCAAACAGATTTTTAAATTTCCCGCGTAATATAAAGAGGCGCTGGTAAAACTTTCTAACGAGGAATGACATCCGGTACTAAATTAAATTTAAAATGTGGCGTTGTTCCATTGAATTATGAGATTTTCAAAACAAGTTTGCCAAACTTCATTTACATATATAAGCTACCTTTGATGAGTAACTTTGGAATTCTCTATTGTCATTGAGTACCGGATATATTTCCTCGTTAAATTTTTACCATCTTTTTCCCTTACCATGATTCCACCAATTGTAAACGCGTCAATCCCAATATGCAACGGCACCACAATCATCCACGGCCAGAACCAACTCTTTTTATCCTAAAAAACATAAACAAACCCTTTTGTAATGAAAATTATTATAATTTAGTCGCTAATTATACAATTGTTACTCAAACTATTGTTCCTCCTGGCATAAAAATAGACTGAATTTTTCTAGAAAAGGTTCAATGACATGACAGCCGACAACACCATTGTCATCTTCTTTGTAAAAACCAGGAAGGTGAATTGAAAAAGCTTCGAAAGAAAAACGGCCTGAAGCATTTGTTAAAAAAGGCTTCCGTTTTTTTGTGTAAATATATCCTCTACAAATGAATCTTTTGTCATTCGTTAGAGATTTTTTGTTTATAGTTGGATAATAACTTGTTTACATTGAATTCCATTAAAAAGGAAAGATAGTAAAAATGACAATTTTTTCTTACCTGTTGCAATCCACGTATCAGCAAGATAGATGAGTACACCCCGGCAATTTCACAAAGTAAGTCCATAACCAAGTTTACAGTTTGCACTGAAAAAAGAATAATTTAAAACTTTTTCGAGGTTGTGTGGGAAGCAAAACGCGAAGGGTTTTTCCCAGATAAGAAAATCCAATCAGAGATTGGAAATTGTTTGAGTTTTGTAAACTTTTCCCCTAACGGGTATATAAAAACGTAACAGAGCTAATGGGCTTATCATTGTCACTTTTTAAGTTATTTTTCATAATAGGTGATGACAGGCTTGGCTGATGATCAATCTGTTTCAATTAATTCTAATTCTGGGAATTCACTAATGGAGCTTGTTTTTTAAATGTCTACCTCCCACTTTGTTTTAATCAGGAGGAAAATAAGGTTATTAATTAACATGGGACGTATTAATCAAAGCGAAAATAGAGGGAGATTGACACGTTTTGTGGAAAAGGATGAAAGGGCAAAGAAAATGATGAAATGGGATGTGATATTATTCCTAAAATGTAGCTTTCTACAAATACGACTGAGGGAAAATAATGATTAGGATTTAACAGGAAGTTGCCGTCATTTAGGAGAAGAGGCAGTGCATAAATTATGTTAATTTTTCAAGTCATCTCTGTCAATAGTGAAGGGATAAATTAAAGGGCACTGGACCCCCTTGGTCTTAACGTCATTTACGGACTGCCCCCAGGGGAATAGGAAAATAGCTTATCTTTCACCTTATCGCATTTTCGTTTATAAATAAATTGCATGTAAGAAACCAGAATGACTTACAAATGGAATAGAAATCGCTGACAAGAAAGACCTTAAGCATTGAAATGCTTTCAGTTCTTCTCCGACTGTGGCTTTCCTTCAAAACGTGCAAGGAAGGAGGAAGATTTGATGAGATCCTTTTAGTACTGTTCTCCTGTCCGTTTTCCTTGTTTCCGGGATCCAAAGTAGGAGAAGTTGGGGATTTTGAAGGGAGTGTGACAGAAAGAGCTCTGTCCGTGACGGCTTCCTCCACTTTTGATGTTGATAATGAAGATGGAAGCTGCGGTTGAATTGATGGAGGATAACGATGAAGATGCTGCTCTGGATAGAAGTTTCTGTTGTAAACTCCATCTGGATGATGATGCATCCCGTCATATGTCTCCGGGCTGTAAATATAAGACTGGATCCTCCCAACTGTTAGAAATCCTGTTATCCAAGTAAACACGAAAAAGTAAATCTGCAAAAAAGGAAAAAAACAACTTTAAAAAGAGACAAATTGGGCTAATTAACAGAGAAAAACAATGTTTTCCTTTGAGCAGAAAAGTTTTGAACGGGTTGGATAACAAAGTGATGATTATCGTGGTTTCCAGAAAAAACAGCTGGGAGGGGGGTGCAGGATGACCTTGGGGTTTTAAGGGGCAATAAAAGTTAAAAGAACAAATGGGTTAATGACGACAGCATTAATGATCTCAAGGTCTTAAAACTTTTCTGAGAATAGTTTTGCATTTTAAAAACATTTTAAAACCTATTTTCTTTGCGTAAATAACGCTTACGCGAACGCCTTCGCATTCTACGCTTGTTTCTTTGGCCTGAAGGCCAAAAACTATTTTGTTAGTTTAAATCTTCGTTTAATTCTTCGATAAAACAGTGCCCTATATTTCCCTTTTTCATTATTTCACGCACAGGCTCAAAACCGTTTGAAGTATTTTAATGGTGGTGAAAATCCTTTTTATACAAAGGAAGGGCATTTCTTACACAAATTTGATATTTTCTTCCGTTCCTCATTTTTATTCAGTGTGAGTGGTAAATAACTTCAAAAAATGCAATTTTTACTTTATCTCTTGAATAAAAATCTTCAGGGAGAATAAAACAGAGGGATTTCTTTTTATCAAAGATTGAAGACAAAAGAAAATATGTCAAAGGAACGCGTACTTTGTAAGAAAATTGCATTTATAACGAAGATATTACTCAAGTTATTGCTAGACTTCAAAAGTGTCGAAGTTTTTTCAAATCTACATAAATATTGCTCCATATTTAAAAGTAACAGGACGAGAACTAGAACGAGGTGATATAATGACGATCATTAAAAATAATTGCGAAATGCAAATTTTAAAGTTTTAGATTAAATAAAAAATGTGAATTTGAAATGTTGTAATTTTGCTTTCTCCTATGCAAAAAAGATAGATATTGGACCTCATTCTTATTCATTGCTCACTACCTTTTCAGAAAGTTTTTTTGTAGTTCTGCAATCTTTCCCTTTGAAGACTACCTTCACCTTCGATGCTTTTTCCCAATCAAAAAATGAATCTTTATGGTATTGCATGTCAAGGTTATCAGAGTTCAAAGAATATGAATTACATTCCTGGAATGACCAAACAGGAAAAAAAAATTCCGTTTTGTATTTCAGACACGAGTCGACGAGTCGTTCTATCCAATGGTTTTTTTCTAGAGTTCCCGGAAATGCTTAGGAAAATACAAATTAAAGGGTTTTTAAAATCAGAAAAGCTTTTTACCAAAGTTGTTAGTAAACAAGTATCAATGAAACACTTTTAATTTCTTCGCACGTGGAGGTTAGAAGAGTTTATAATTAATTTCTACTGATCAAAGCAATTGTGAAAAACACCCACACAAATCATCTTAGTGAGGACGATTTTCAAAGATTGAACATATTTTCTTTCTTTAAAAAAAGATTGCGTAATAATACACAGATAAACGTATTTAGTGCTTTGCTTTGCCAACATCAGACGGCGACCATTTTCCGTTCACCTTTTATTCATCGTGCGAATTTTCTATTGCAATTTCACAACGCTGTTACCTCCGGCTTTGATGGAGGATGTTTTTCATGTCTTTCATTTGTTATTGCATCTGTATGTCCAAACTGGGGGAAATGAGACGGTGTATTCCTACATCAATTTCGGTTTCATTACGTTTTTCCCCAATTTTACGAGTATTTTTATGTCTGATTATATCTTAATGGAAATAAATTATTGCGGTACAGTAGTAATCATAACAGCGACAACGATTAGTATTTATTTTTTGCAATATTTCATCATTTTTATTGAAGAATAAGATATTGGCAAGCACAAATGCATTAAGAGACTGAACAAGCATCTCCAAAGAAAATCTATTTTGACGGTTCATTTCCTACAGATCATTTGTCAGCGTTTTTTACACATTATTTTCGCTCTTTTTCACTCTCTATGAAATAAAGTGCAATAAATTTTTGCACTAATATAATTAATTGAACTCTCTCGTTCCTCTTTTCTTGAACAAAAGATATTAAAAGAAAGTTGAAATATTGAAGGAGCATGCGGGGAAATAAATGAGTGCTATTTATGCTTCATTCTTATTATTGAACAAAATAAGAAATTGAACGTCTTGAGGACACAGATAAAATACAGAAATTGAAAGAGAATGAATAGCATTCTGAATCTAATGGAACGTTAACAAATATGATAGATAAAAATTATTAACGTGGCGGGATGGTGCCATTGCAAAGTGATTTTATCGGGATGATTCTGGCGAAAAAATAAATCAACGAAATTGGTTTAAAATACAAAGAAATAGCTGCATGAGAGTAAAACTGTTGTATTTTTGCAAAGAAATGGGCAAAAAACAGTTAAAATCATTTTAATTTCGTAGTTCATTAAATAATTAAGGTTCCTTTTTGTCTATTTGCCTATATGCCATAATAATTTGCTTTGTTTTGTTAGCTTTTGAAGTATCATAGGACAGGCTAAGAAGTCAGGTAGGGAACTCAACTGACAGTTAAAAATTCTAAATTAGGTTTGATTTCATAAATAGTTCGTTTTATTCACATTCTAGATAGCTCTATGTCATTTGTAAGGTTATATATCCCGCGTTTAAAAAACTTTTTGTTTACTCTTTTTTTCTTGTTTTATATTCTAGATTACAACTTTGTTTCTTTCTCTATTTCGACTTAAAAGTTGAATATAAAAGAAGTTTTTTTATAATAATATGAATTTGTACAAAGTTTCCAGAACAAAAAGACAGAGTAAAGTTCACTTTTTCTTAATCATCATCATCATCAGCAGCGAAAGTTTACAATTGAAGCTTTTTACAATGAAAAGTTGAAAGTCAAAGTAAAGTGGGTTGGGATATTACGCAAATTTCTCCAGTTGGACTTGATGAGAATGAAAGGGTAAAAATAAAGACAAGGAAGGTCCTTATGACGATGTCCTCATCAAAATTCAGATTTTTTATGAAATTAACAAAGTAATTATTGCAAAGTTTTGACTTTGGAAAATTCTATTGTTGCGTTAGGCCCTGTTCCTTGTTCCCTGAGAGATTTTGCTAAATTTGAGATTTGAGGAAGATTTATAAAGAATTTAAATAAAATGTCATTAAAATTAGCTAAATTGGCTTTAATTTCGAAGAAAGAAAAGATTTAATTTAAAAAGGTAAAAATGACTGTCATCATAGTTGACAAATTTGTCAGTTTTATTTCATTTATTTAAAATTCTTTAATTTTTGCAGCGACGAGCAATTTCAAGTTTTTTTCTATTTTACTCCAAGATCTAAAAGCGCTGGCTGAGTTGATAAGTTGATACGGGCTTGGATTTCGGTGACGGAGAGGAAGCTGCTTATTAGGCTGGGATTTAAAGTTTTTAACTCACCTGAAATAAATTACTTCACTTTTTTATTTGTCTTTTAAAAAAGTCTTGTGAAAAAGTGTAGTTGTTTGGGTGATTGTGAAACATTTATGAAACGATGACAGATTTTTAGGCAATAAAGTTGTGTAAGAAAAGAATAAGTTAGGAAGTGTTGTCATGTCAAAATTAAGTCAAATTATTTCTACTCCAAAATTTTAATTTTGAAAGGGATTAATCTTCGTGGATAAATACACCTTAATATTAAATCCGGACGTCATTTCATTGTTTTAAAAGATGATTTGTATAATTAGCACGAAAGAAAATTGTGTTAATCCATCTTGTGGCTATCATAGCAATGACACATGATATTCTGCCTAATTCAGTGGATTGAAACAGCATAATTGAATGTGACAAGAATGAAAAGTGTTCACTTTGTGGTGAAAATGATTTAGGTTAACGGATGAGAAGAGAATAAGAGACAGTTGGAATATCCCCCTGTTGACATTTTAACATGTGTTAACATTTGTGAAGTTTTTTATTAAGTATGAAATGAGGGAGAAAGTGAATTGGCTTCTTGTGTTCACTTCTTTCTTCTTTTCTTCACTCCGGGTTTTCATTTTGTTTCTCTTGTTCCATCACGTGGAGTACATATCAACTTTCCTAATTCAATGAAAGTGAAACAAAAGAAAGCTGGGCCAAGACAGGCACCAGAGAATCACTTAAAATGTTCTTGACTTCCTGGGAAGACTGATGATTACTAGAATAACGACGTGGACAAGGCTACAAGACAAATAAACATTCTACCTTTTCTATGCTTCCGCTCTCTATTCCCAAGAAAGGGCAAAGAGGACGGAGATTATCCAGGAATGACATACCGCGGGGAAAACTAGCAATTTTTCGTGTTGTTAGCTCCTATCATTGTGTTTCCGTCCTTCCAGAACTTTATATATAATTTCCTTAGTGTGTGTGTCTATCTGCGTGTGTCATTCCGACAGTAAAAAAATCAATTTGATGTTTCATGAAGGTCGAAAAACAAAATGAGCAAAATTAAACCTTGAAAAATGTTTGCTGCTGGTGGGTATTGAACCCGAGTCCTTGACGTTAACCAGTCCAGCAAACCCGCCAATGAGAAATATGTTAATCAGCATTGGTGACTTTGCGCATTTATTTATCTTTCTGATTTTATGTCTAGATAAAATATTTAAAACGACATTTAAATTATTATAGGAAATATATGGTTGACTTTGTGATGATCACTAGATCCGTCTTTTATAATCGGGTGACAATAGCTAGTGACAATAACGACGACTAACTACGCGATCGATCGTCATTTTTGTTGACACCCTCTAATTTTTATGAAGAGACAGTTAATTCCGTTTAAATAGCAAACTGCTGATTCATTTAAACAGAATTTCTTTGCTGGTGTCCAATTTATGTTCAAACAAAGCATTGATTACGAAATAAAAACTGCAGTTTACTTTACGACATGAGTATAAAACAAGTAAATTGCAGTTTTATTAGAAAGCATGTAAAAGTTTATTACAGGGTTTTAAAAAATGTGAGTTTGCTTTTGTGATTTTTTTACTAAATCGTTATGATTGATACGTTAAAAACAGTTTTAAAGCTTCAGTAAAGCTTTTATTTGTCTCTGTTCCACTCTACTTATTACAAGCGTGGACTTCTTTTGTTTTTTAATGTTTTGACATATTTAAAAGTAATTTTATGAGTTGGGATGAACAAGAAATATAACGGTTTCCTTTTCCTCCTTCAGTTTTTACTAGGAGATAGCTAGTGAAAGCAAAAACAGGATTTTCTACAGTATTCTCTGTACTACAATAGCATTCAATAAATTTTATTGGTAATGGCCCAAGCATATCATAATATAAATATGTTAGTGCTGCATTAACAACGGTTTTTGCAGCTGTGCTATGAATAATGTAAGAAATGCATTAGAACAGCTTCTTTTAAGAAATAATTGTCATTTTCCCTTTCTTTTTAAACTGGAAAGTAATTCCTGTTTTTAAAATATTTCATCTTCATTTGCTATTAGGTTTTCTTATTGTAAACGTATGTTTTGGAATGTTTCATGTCAGTTTTCATTTTAAAAATTATTTCTTGAGAAAATATTTAATGTTTAACTAAAATGGAAAAATTACGAGAGGTTATAAGATGTTAAAATTAAATTAGCTTTTCAAAGAGTGCTTCTTTTAAGACGTTTTGATTAAAATAAATATTAATAAATTATGTTGGAGTAAAAACGGTTTCTTTTATCTTTCTTTGCATAGCTTCATTGAATGAGTTTGAGAAGGTTAAGTAATGGAAATTAGATTTTTAAGATGAGAAGTACAACAAACGTGTTACAAAACTCCACTTTTAAAGAGTGATATGATGATATGCCTAAAAAAGACTTAAAGTTGAATTTTAAGGCGGTTTTTAGTTTTTCTTTTCTACTTGAATTTGATATTTTTACACAACTCCCACAAAGTGTCATCATTTTGTCCAATATTTGGCAATTTTAAAGAGGTTCTTCAAAAAATGGTTTTATACGCTTATTTGCCACAACTTTCACGTTTTCTTTAAGTAATCAAATCCACGTGAATTACATTTTATAAATATTGTACTTGTAAAATGGGGTAATGCAAAGGAATTTGAAAAATGGCAAAAGATTTCAGTAAAAATCATGCAAGATCGTAAAATGCAAAACGAGAAAAAGCCAACGGAAATGTGCCAAATGGTTATCTACGATTTCTTTTGTTGAGTGCTGTGAAGTTGAGCAATTCCATTTTGAGAGAATGATTAGAATGGTGACCTCATCATGAGTAAAGTCCAGCCTACATAATTTGCAGAACATATGGCATTAACGAAAAAGCGTATAAAGTCGTAGGTGAAAGTGGAAATTGAGCTCTTTTGAGCAATGTGCTCTCTTTTTTTTGGCTCCACAACTTTTTTCCTTTTTAGAAAAGAGAAATGTTGTTGCAATAAAGAAAATGTACATGTATTCCTTTTTTCTCCCTCACTGCCTCCATCCTCATTTTGCCCCACTACAGCTCATTTCCTCCAGTGCTTTTAACTTGCAAAGGAGAAAGCACTTTCACATAAACACCTAAAATCCTTTTCCTTGTCTGCAAAATCCTATGTTAATCAAGTCTCTTTGGAAAATGTGCTTTAGGTACGGTTGAAAAATTAGAACGAGATCATTTTCTTATACAAAATCCGTTCTTATTACACATCTGCATAACTCTGCATTGCTTCGCCTTTTTGAATATTTGGATTATGTTCCACATGAATTTTTGCAATAGATGAGGCTTACATAATCTTAAATTTATTAGCTTTTTTTCATTTTCACTATAAAATAACATTAATTTCAGCCGTCTGGATTCAACTTTCTTTTCTTTATGCGGTCAAATTATTCTACAAAATAAGAAAGTGACAAATTGAGAAATTCTGCATTCATCTGCAAAGTTTTGATGATTTGAGCAGATGAGTTGTAAAATCCAGCTTAATTTAATCACCTGAGAAGATTACCTTAAATTCTTTAAACGGCTTTGGAGCATAATCCAAGTCGTTATTTTTTAACGCAATTTTCACGTAATGAAAAGAGGACGAGAAATGATGTGAGAAAAAGTTGAATTTTGTGCAAATCTTCTACATCCGGCATGATTGTGGCGCTACATTACACAAAAGCATATTTGCTTCATTGATCATGCAAGATTAAGACTTGTGTAGACAAGCATAAATAATCCAAACATTATTAAAGTTGCCGTCGTCAAATTTGTACATTTCCCGCCAGAATTTGCAAAAACCTGATAAACATCGAAGGACAAAAGGGGTAAAAGTTATTTACATAACTATAAATAGGATCTTAACAAGGTTTTTTTATTTGCTTCCTTCAAGAATATTCAATGTGCAAAATGCCATGCAGTTTAAACAAAATAGGAAGAAAAGCTATTAAAAAATCTTCAATAAATCGATCATTTTCTTAAGGTAAATATAACCGTATAACTTCTAGTTTAAATTCCGGCTTGAAATAAAAACTGATCCATACGGTATGACTTTTTGTATCTAGCCACGGGGTCTAATATAAGATTTACGGTTGGAAACTACAATAAATACATAAATTGTTCTAGAACTCTTAAAGCTTTAATGCTTTCTTGTTTACATTTTTGCACCCGAAAAGTTTTTAAATTGGTTTATGCATATGATTTACAAACAGATTCTGATCGATTTACAAGAAAAATGTTGAAACGCCCACCCACTTTTGTTTTTTGTGGTAATGTTACCTAAAACCGTTAAGTAACGTAAAGGTAAACGCTCTCGTAGATGGTTTTAATGAGCTAGAGAAACTGTTTCTAATGGATTCATCAACAAAGCAATTATAATCAGATGAGCTTTAGAGATGTTGCATGCTATCCCAGGAAGTTCATCCAAATTATTGAATGCACACGCTACAAGGTTTTTACTCTAAAGGAAAATCCATGGAAGAACTATGATGATGATAAAAAGAGAAAGTGGAATTCCCTCGTGTCAGCTCCAGCACAAGCTGTGGGGTCAACCCAATTTGTGGTAAAAAGGAAAGTTGGAAAAGGTGAGAGACACGACACCATCGTTTCCTCACGGTTTTTTTTGTATTTAATATTAATGCATTTTCCCTGTAAAAACTCTGTCCCGAGGATATACAAGTTCACTTGATCGGCTTCAAATCAAGAACTGCGAAAAATAACTTCGACGAAATAACGATGGGATCGGAAATTCTTTTCGCGAATTTCCCAAATTGCAAAGTCAAGTTTTGGGAGTGAATTAGTGTAATGAAATTTTTCACATTCCGCGACGTGGTAATGAAGGATATTGGAAAGGAGAAGTGGAACAGGTGAAAGCTCAGATGATGATGATAATGCCGAAAATTGGCGCCCGCATAAAAAAGATATGCAATTTGCAACAACTTATCTTCAATCACTTATCCAAACAGAGTAAATATGGATGAGTTGGAGTGCTATGATAATATCTGGATTAATTTGGAAATTGGAAAAGGGGAAAGATTAACATCGTCTACATGGAATAGCTCCTATTGCGTGGACACCACGCTCTTTCAATATTTTCATAGGCAAATCTCGTGCTAAAGTGTAATAAAAAGTGATTTTAGTAAAGGACTTGAATTTAAATACACTCCATTGTTTCGTTTTTTACTCATGAATTAATCATTATTGAACATTTTGGCTAATTTAAAATATTCTTAAACAAAAGGTCCATTAGTGTTTTCCTGACGTAATATAATTATAAAAAGTTTTTAAAAAGGTAAGAAAAAAGGAAACCAAAATTTTCAGAAGAGCAACCTTCATAATTTTCCGTGAATCATTCCACCTGCTCTACATCCACTTTTTATTTCTTTGCACGCGCAAGAAACTTGAACCAAACTTGTCAAACTTTCACTCTTTCTAAACATTCAAAAGAATAACCGAGCACGTAATGCCTTCCAGTTCAAAAATTGCAAACTTTTTGCATTTTAAAAATGTTTCTCTATCGTTATCCCACTATTTTTATACGTTTTGTTTTCGTTAATTAAGTTATTTACGTTAAAGATTTAAAAATAGAACAAATAGAGTCTGAAAACACAGATGTTAGGGAAAAATATAAATTTTCTTTACAATAATAGCACTTTTTCGCATTATATAATCTATTAACGGCAGAAATAATTTTGAATAAGGCTTGTTTTCCTCTTTTTACAGTAATCACCTGTGCATGTATTATTACCCACGAGGGAATAACATTTTTCTAACGAGGGGACCGACCTAATTTACTTAAATACTAGGGCGAGGATGCAATTAATTGTTTTAATGTTTTACCTACAAAATGATTTAACCCGTTACGTAATTATTCTATTAATGATTTTTTTAGTGAAAGTGAAAGAGTTTGAAAATGGTAAACAACCGCTGTTTATTTCTCCGTGGATTTTAGGAGCGGGAAATTTAAAAACTAAATAACGGCTTTTGGTTGGTAACCTGTCAGCTGCTTTTGAGGTTTCTGAGAATGCAATTTCAAATTTTGAATTTCCCGCTCTATCTAAATAATGCGCGGTTATTTCAAATAGGATTATGCAAAAAAATAATGTGCTAAACTATAAACCTTTCTGGCTTGATCCCTCGTTAATAACCACCAATTAAAAGAGATTATTACAGGGCTGAAACCTTTTTAAACCCTCTAGAAAATAGAATTTATGTCGAGGTTAGTACAAATCACCGGCAATACAAGTTTACCTTCCAAGGTTTTCTCGTTATAGCAATTAAATTTTTTAAAGTCTGGCGCCAAATCATTATTATAAACTCAAGCGAGTTCCTTTGACAGATTTTAATAATCTTCGTCGTTAACATCTCTTTGGATTTGGTAAACCTCTATAAAAACGAGTTTTCATAAAAGATCTTTTGAACGAGACTATTTTCCCATTTTTCCTTTGAGAAAAAAGTTGAACTTCAATTTAGAAAACGACAAATCATAAAATACAAGCAATATGCTACTGATAAACTATTTTTTATCAGACATCACTCACTTTTTATTGGAATAGTAAATATTTCTATAATGTAAGCTGCTGTTTGTTGGAAGAAATGTTTATGACAAGAGAGTATGACATGACACTCAGGAAGAAAAAGTTTTCCCCCTTGATGAACCAAAACAAAATGCATAACAAAATTCTCTTAACAATGCCCACGTCTCATCAAACTAAAAAAGTTTTTATTATATTTCCCCAAGAGTTATCAATTCTGCGCTGTAAAATATTTGTGTCAACATTTGCCTAAGTTAAAAAAAGGGTAAATAAAAAATATAGCTAAAATATACTCCAGGTGTGGCCTAAAAATATAAAAAATGTGGGCTCTCTCTTGTCTGTGTCACGAGCTAGTGTCATATTGAGGAAAAGTAATAAATAAGACCAGCATCATCCTCACTTTTGGGGTATTTTGATTCAGATTTTATTCTACGTAAAACGTTTTGAGGGATTACGCAGATATTTGAAGTTTGGAATAGTACACAAATATTAAATTGTAAATCCTATATAGCTTCTTGTTTAAATGTTTGAAAAATTGACTCTTTTGAAGAATAACTGCGTATTTACTGTTTTGGAATCCGGAAAAGGTCGTCATCAAATTCTTTTTAAAAGGGAAATTGACTAGCCAGGGGAGAAGGAACGATGCAGCTTTTGTGTTGTTGTGGCTAGTCCCAGAAGTAATCAAAGTGATTTGATTTTGAATAGTAAACCGAGACTGTTACGAAAATGCGGGATCAGTTTTTATACTCTTTACCTTTGGAAATGATTAAATTGAAAAAGAGAAAGGTCTTTCTATAACGTAGTCAGATGTAATCAACCAATAAAAGGTAGCAAGCCTACGTAAACACTACTTTGAAAATTGCTTTTCATTAAGAATCTGTCATGACTATGGACAGACAGACTAGTAGCATGTTAAAATTTTAACTATTTTTTCTGTCGGAGATCTTGATTTTTAGTCTCTGATACATTATCAATCAATTCAATATGTTTTTGCACTTTTTTGCTTTCTTTTTGGTTCAGGGGCAGAAACAATAAATCTATCTGCTGTCTGCTGCAAAGAAATTTTGCATTTTCTAAATTTCAATAAAAGTTTGCATGGAAATTGTTGCCGTTGTTGTTGGCAATGCGAATGGAATTGGGAAGAGATAGTGTTACGTAATTTTATTAAAGCCAGAAAAAGGTACAAAAGGAAGGTTTTGTTTAAAATGGAAACCTTATAAAATGAAACATTTTTCAGTACTCAGGAAGAAAGGCTAAAAGGTATTGGGCAGGTTTAGAAAAGAATAAATCAGTAAATATCTCGAGTTGTTTTTCCAAACAGAAAGAGTTGTCCTTTTTTCCTGGGCTAACAAGCTTATCATAAGTGGTCCTTTTTATTTTTTGCATTTTTTATATTTCCATGCATTACTAATGTTGATTTTGACACGAGAACACGAATATCTCTCACGCCACTCACAGTCCCGAATTTCTTCCCTCAAGCCTTTCTTCTATTCTTCCGCCTTGTTATAACTGTCTGGACTTCAAAAAAATCTTCTTTACACGATAATCACTTCGTTTTTACTTCTCATTCGCACTTTCCTGTGCAAACTACCCTGTGGGCTTTTCTAATCATTTTTATATTGTTTTTAAAGAATTGTTTTGAATTTCGGAACAAATTTCCACTGTCATGACGCTGATAAAAAGTTGGAAAACTCTTCGTCCTCATTCCCACATAACTTTAAGTACGAAGCTTTGTACTATTTTTTGTTTTCTCAATGCACCTGCCATCAAAATAAATACCTTAAAATTGAAATCACAAAGCAGAGTAAAAAAGAGAAAAAGTTGCTTTTCTAATGCACAGTCCAGTTTCACTTTTTTCCTTCCACGCTCTGTTTATTTGGAAAGAGATGAGAAATTTTTTATGATTCCGTGCTCAGTGAGTGAGAGAAAATATGTTTCTTAAAGATTTTCTTTCCTTTCACATCAATTTCTCTTATCATCATCGTCATTATCGGAATCGAATCAAAATCAAACTAAATATGTTCCAGTATTAAACCACTTTCTCCTTTTCTCTCACGAGGTTTCCCGTCGTACACTTGAATAATCCCAATGAAAGTACTCAAACCCGCCCATCAAATCCACAATTTCTAAAAAAATAGTTCCAGAATCATATGTGTCCGTTATACTCCAATTTTTTCAAGAATTCCAAAATACGTTTGATAATTTTTGTGTCTGCGTATCTGTATGATTTGTCGCTCCGTCCGGGAAACTATTTTATTAGTAAATAGTGTGAATGTATGTTTTCTACTAACAACCATTAAAAATCGGATTGCCTCCACTGGGATTCGAATCCGGATCTTGACGTTACCAGGTCCCGTGCACTAAGCCCGGATCTTCATTGCGTTTGTATTCTATTTTAAACTAGCTGGTTGCCCGATTCTGTCGCATCGGGGTCTAGACAGCATGTAATTTGACAAAATAAGAATAAAACAATGGAAAAATCAAATT
>JAANSO010000255.1:0-51297 GCA_036507315.1 Lepidocyrtus fimetarius
GACATAGGTAGGGATCGTTATACCGCAGCGATCGTTATATCTAGGTACGCTGTATCGAGTTTCGACTGTATATGATTTTAACTACAATAAATATAAGTTTATTAGAGATCAGAACATGTTTAATTCTCGTATTAACATTGACATTGAATTTTAAGTTTAAAATGCGAATAGATATATATGTACATATATTTTGCAAATAGAATTAAAACACTCAAATTAATTTGCATTTATTGGCTGAAACTTTACGAGTTTGTCTTTCAAAGAACAAAACTTATTTGGCCTTCCCACATACGCTTCTTTTATTAAATTTAACATGCCTATCATAGAAGGCTTTATTATAAAAACTCTTCTTGCAAGTTTTGCATTTAACGCAGGAATTACCCGTAATTTTGCTAAGCTCTTCACAGTGCACTATCTTCTCATGAGCAGTTCGAACATCCCCTCGAACAAACCTTCTGTCACAAAATCGACACTTTAAATTCTTTTCTTCTTGTCGACTACCCCTAATGTGGCGTGTGACACAGTACGACCTTCTGAACAGTCTGGGACAAACAGGGCACTTATACGGCGTGTCGGAGTTGTGAACAGTTTTTACATGAGCCGCCATGTCCACAACTTTGCGGAATCTTTGTTCGCAAAAAGGACAAATTGGCAAAGGTTTCCAATTCTTTCCGAGGTAGGATGTGCTTGAATCATCGTAATTTCTCATTCCATCACATTTTGGTATCTTCCAAGCATAAAGGGACCGACAAGATCGTGATTGTGCAACACTTCTAGAATCATCAGCATGCTGTATAGTTGGATTCAATATATCAGTCAAAAATGAATCATCCATATTTTTATTTAAACCCATGTCCGACTCTTCTGGAATAGCCAGGGACTCAGTTTTAACAATTACAGCAATAACTGGACTCGAATTCTCATTCGAGTGATCGTCAACTTTGGAAACTGGAAAAGGAGTGGCGTTAGATTTTGACCCGAGTTGAACTTTTTCAACAATTTTCGGGATTATTTCAGGGCCTTGAATTAAGCTCTCTATTTTCTTCTTCAATTGTAAAACATCACGTTCCACCAGCTTCCTTCGTGCTCTCTCTGAATCCCGATCAGTTTGAAGATATTCCAATCTCTTTTCTACAGTCTGCACCTGCTTTTTTAATTCAATAATCTCATTCTTCAAATCGGCAATCATCTGCAATGTTTTAGGAGCATCTTCTTTCCTAGAAGAGCATTTCTTGTGTAGCCAGCATTCGAATAGGCTGAATTTATAAAGAACTACTCCA
Source organism: Lepidocyrtus fimetarius (assembly GCA_036507315.1). Lineage (NCBI taxonomy): Eukaryota > Metazoa > Arthropoda > Collembola > Entomobryomorpha > Entomobryidae > Lepidocyrtus > Lepidocyrtus fimetarius. Next base: position 1,281 of record JAANSO010000255.1, read on the forward strand.
GCCAAAAGGGAAACAGGGACTTCATCCACGGTACCATCATCATCCCCAAATGACTGTGCTCTGGATTCTTGAACATCGCGATGACTTGGGAGTTTTTCATTAGAATTGCCAAAACTTTCTTCTATCATTCCTTCCATCTTTGAACAGGCTTCATCAGCTCTTAAATCAATTTCCATCTTCATTGTAAACAGCTTTCACTTTGCAGTGTTATAAAAATCTGAAATAAAAAAGGAAAAAAGTGTTCAAAAACTTCCTCAGTAAATGAGTTAAGTAAAAGATGAAATAATATTATGTCACTTTCTAATTACATTTGAAATGAAATTCTCCACAAAAAAGTACAAATGCACCTGTTCGACTATTTCAATGTCAAACTTGAGAGTAACCTCTGGATTGTTGATTACACAGTAAAACTTTGATATGAAATGATCCAAAAAGTTGAAACTTTAAAAAAGTTGAGTTCGCCTATACCAAATCTATTTAAAACCTTTCACTTTTAAATGGAATGGTGCCTTTTAAAAATGCATAAAAATCATTCATACCTTCAAAAGCAACAGTTACAACTAGCTTTGTAGCTAATACCAAAATTAACCGGTTATAAAGGTTTTTTGTTAAGGTCTACTTCAAAGTTATTTTTAAACATGTGTTGAGCCTGTGATACCTTTTAAGACCATTTTCAAGTGAGTGGTGTAAATTGGAGCTAAACTGGTGCTAAGCTACATTGGGTACCCTTTTATACTATGTATGTTCATTTTTAGATCATGAAAAGAAGTAAGGAAAAGTATGCGGGATGAAGCTTGTAGTATTCTGAATGTAGCCTTATAATACATTCAAAGCCTCATTATTACATTGAAAAGGGTTAAATCTAAAACATAAAACGGATGAATTTTTGAAATTACGTTTCAGGTCCTTTTGTAAAGGTAAATTTTCGAGTTTGTTCATACCAGAAAATGTTATATTTCATCTTAGTACATAAGTACCTGACATTCCGATTGCATAAAAATAAAAATATCCCAAATAATAAGCAGATTTTTCCTGAATGTGGCTAAACTTCGAAAAGACAAGTACTACTATCTAAACTAGTATTAGAATCCGTCAGGCTGGGCTATCAATTTTTTCCATTAAATTAACCATAGGTATACGATTTGTAATGATAAGCACTATTTACCTCAATGGGAAACATGCAATCACTTCAAGAATGCTACAAAATCTTTGGACTCAACTAGTTAAATTATTTCACTATTAAGCATGTCATTAAACTAATGAGGAGATTCTGACACACCCATTTATTTATCCCATTTGTAAAATAATCAGTATATTCATAATGTATTCATGTAAGTCTGAGCTCGTTATCATTCAACACTTGGCATTATATCGTGTCCCATTTCCGTTGCATTTTCATTAACCATGTCGACTGCTTCTCATTTCACACATTTCATTCTTTATTTCTTAATCTGGGGCAATGTGCAATCTTCTAATTGCCTCCAGGGCCAGCAAGAAATTTATCAAAATGTTAATTTACAGAGATTAATGCTTCCTGATACTCGCTACTGGAGGATGTTTAAAATGTTCACACAATCTGGCTGTACAATTCAATTTTTTACTAAAGATAACCAAACTTGGCTTAATCTCCATTCCAATTTTATTCAATTTTGTCACAATTCTGTGCATCAAAGTTGTATAACTTTGCAAACTCTTTCAAATCGTAATAAAACTCATCAGAATCAAACAATAGATTGGTTAAAAATCAAACCAAGATTTTATCCAGGACATGAAACCGTTCATCCGCTTGACTACATCTTTTCTCTTCAAAGATTTACTAAAGTATGTCTTGTTCGCCTAGAAGAAGCTCTTGTCGTTCCCCAAAGTTCAACCAACAACGAATTTTATTTATTTCCGGTTAATTTTGGGTGGTGGTTTGCATACCCAAATGTAGCTACAAAAACTCCAGATTACTTCATTATGCAACTTCCATTGAACAAAAACCCAATCCTTTATGTGCAATCTTTTTCTTCTTCAAAGCTTCTCATTCTAAACCAAATCGGACCGGCCAAAATATTGCTTGGGTCTGTTTTTTGTAATAACAAATGTGAATTCAACTGGAAGATATCAAGAGTTTTACTCAATTTAAACCGTATGTGTTCTTTTGAAGAATGTTCCATGCAAAAGGTCTCCTTCCTTCAATTTACTAATTCTTTACCTAGTTCACTTCATCAAATAGATCTACTTTGGAAAGCAAATCATGATCCGAACAAGAATGGCAGAATTCTTTTGTCTTCTGAGCGAGGGGCGATTTACAAAACGAAACACGAGTTATTTACCATAATAAGTAACATGATCATGGATCGTTATAATTGTTCGGACCAAAGAGGAGAGGGTTTCTGCTACAGCACTATTATCACTAAATATTTCCTACGCCCACAAAGATTTCCTTATAGACCTTTCCCCTATGGTATTCGCTTTCCTGGATTGAAATATTGCATAATAGGAGAAATAAACAACCATCAGAAAAAAGTTAAATTGGGAAGCATTTTAACTTTGTTACAGCCATTTAGGTTGAGTGTGTGGGTACTTATCGTGATAGCTTTTGCTGTGGTGGGAGAATTTCTAACAATTTCCCTAAAATTAAGAAAAGTCGTACAAAGAAAAAAATGTACGGTTCTATTCTGGCTATTTGGATCAAGTTTAGAGCAAATGGAAGACGGAAGTAAACTAAGAACAAGTTCCAATTGGCATGTGTTAATCTTCTGGCTTTGGACTATGCTTGTCTTGAGAAATTTTTACGTTTCTTCAATGTATTCTTACGTAACAAAGGAATCTGCCCCAGCTTACCTACCATTATCATTTAAGTCAGTTTTTGAGACAGCATCTCTTAAAGTAATAATTCCATTCCAGTCATTCGTGGACAGTTTCCAAATAAGCTTGTACTTTGGGAAAGAAAATGATTCCAAAGTGACTAAAGAAATTGCCACTGGTATGTTATCAAAAGGAGTTTTGTTCATGTGGGATCAATTAAAAAACGGGTCAAATTTTTACCAATTCTTAAAACAAGGGCAAATGGAGGGATTGTGGACACGGGATATTGTGGATAACGGACAGTGGGCGGATATGCATAGATTTAGCTTTACCTCAGAACTTGCTTTAATTTACGAGACGAGTCGTCATGAAAGAAGATTTGATGGCTATCTTTTCGCCTTGATTGGTATGATTTCGGGAAGAACGATTTACCAAAACAGGGAACCAATTGTGGTTACATCCGTCTATGGATATTACTGGAATTACAATACTTTCTTTACAAAATATGCACTACGAGCATTGGCAGTTTTGATTGAGTCTGGAATGCACGATTTTTTAAAAACTGGACTGGAAACAAATAAGTTTATTAAATTGTTAAGGAAAGTAAAAAAGTTTGGGTATTTAGAAAAAGTGCAACCGCTCAACTTGTTTACTTTTGCTTACCTCACCGTGACGGATAAAAGATCGAGTGATGACAAGGGCAATTCAGATCCGGATTTGGGGCATCATCTTGAGAGAAAATATTTATTTGAAGAAGGGGCAGAATTTATAGCTGCAGAGCTGCATAAAACATTTCCTATTTGGTTTTTATTCTGTGGACTGTCATCTGTCAATGTGCTGACACTGTTATTGGAAATTTTGTTTGCTAAAATATTAAAATATTGACAAAATGCTTATGTCTAGCCACACAAGTATGATTACCATTCTGACAGAATTTTAAATATATTTTTATAACTTGAAAAAAGCTGTTGACCAATAAATTAATAGAATTATGACACTGTAGTAAATTGAATGTATTTCCAGAATGTGCGTTCATTTCTTTTAAATATTCCAACGAAAACTTTCCAAAATGCTTCTCTATTATCTTAACGAAACCTTTCATCATTTAAAAATGTGCACTGTTTTGTTTATTATAATTTTTGCAATTGTTTATCCAAAGCATGTATCTGGAACAAAAATCCCAACATTTACTATACAGAACAACCCAACGTTACAAAAATACCATGAAAATCTATTTCGTCATTGGAAAACTGATCACAAAATTCCATTTGACTTTTCATACTTGAATCACTTTCAAACCCTGCATTGCATCACATTCTTAAACAATTTCCAAGGATTAGACATAATCCATGTCAAAGTTCCTATAATAATTCGTCGCCTAACACCTGTTCTTAAAGGACACAGAGACAAATCAGGAATATTCTATGCCGTTCAATGGACAGATAACCAGATGGGTTTATTTAACGCTACCAGAGAAAAATGCCTGGACGAAGCAGATAAACGTGAAGAACATGCGCATTTTGTTTCATCTCGTAGAAATCTCAAAACTTGCGGATCTATAAACTATTTCACCTTCGTTTCTTATTCCAAGCCATGGAACTGTCAAATAATAATTGACCTACTTCCCCCGCATGATGCTATCCACGCGCCATTCCCACAAGTTTTAAATAAATTTGCACAGGAACTAACAGGCAATAAACTACAAGGCCACTATATGCTGACCAAGATTTGGAGATATGAATCGTCTGTAGATGACCCTTCCGGTGGAGGTACTCATTACTTGCTTCCGAGTCTGACTCCAAATTTACAAGTATTTCTTGTTCCTTCTTTTGCGTTTCGGAATGTATTAAAAACGGAAATGTATTTGATTTTGTTAGATTGGTTCAAATGGGATTTTGATGTTGATGGCCGTAGTAAAGAGTTGAGAGCAAAAAAATGTAGTGCATATTCTAGCAGATATAAAAACTAAGTCTAATAAGTCCACGTCCTTGCAAGTGATTCAATTTTACTTAATTACACTTGTACAAGAGCAATTGGGAAACCTAAATATACGCATGGAAGTTTTAAATGATGGAAAAGTATTTCGATCGCAAAAGCTAATATCAAATAGAGTAAATTCTTTAATTCGGTTTTATCAAGCCGTTGAACTTGATGATTTATTTGACCTTTGCGAGGATGTTATCACTGCAAAAAAACGTTTCTGGGTGGATAAAATGTCTCATGATGGGGACCAAAAAGAAAGTAAATATTTAACTCCTCACTTGATCTACCACTATTGGATGTCCATCTTAGGAAATTACAGCTATACTAGCTTTTCAGTAGCATCTCAGATAAGTCAGTTTTGCAGTAATAATCAAAAGACATTCCATAATATAAGTAAAACTTTTGAAATTGCAGAGAAACTATTGCCAAAATTTAACAGTGGTATTGAAAGAGAGCGTTTGATTCAATTTCCATTACACGTCTTTGATAACGAAGCTGGTTACAAAATAGTACTCTGTGGATACAAACAAGAAAATACGCTTCTTTTCTCAGAACTTGTAAGTGTTTACGATACCCATGTCTGGATCTGTTTAGGATTGTCTCTTGTTTTAATTGTGTCTACATGGAGTTTGCTATTTTTAAAATTCAAAATAAAAAATGTTTTCGAACAGTTCTACTCACTAATTAAAGTTTTATTAGAACAAGGGGATCCCTTTACAAATGAGACATTCTTCAAAGTTGGGAATCGAATAATGCTGGTGGCTTTCATGCTAATGGGCATCGTTCTCAGCAACGGTTACAAAAATACAAATGTTTACAAAATGATCAGTCCAAGGATCCCCAACAGATACCAAAATTTAAAGCAATTGGTGAACGACAGTATTCCAATTTACTCTCTTTCTGAAAACATTAACTTTGACGGAAAATCAATAGAATACTTTAGCAAGTCAATTGGAGACAGTAAAATATTTCAAGGTTTTCTAAAAGAAAGCAATCCTCATTTTAAATGGGTTTCTGTTCCAGAAAAAAAGCTAATGAATACCCCCACGGTAAGGTCAGACCTTCAGAAAATACAAGTTCATGGGCGGAAAACTCACTCGACAAAAACCGGGATAGCCTCTTACACAAGCAATGAGCAACTTGTCTTGGAAGATTTGCTCTTCAATAAAAGCGGGTTATACCCTGGAAATTTTTTGGAAACTGTGTTTACCCAGTTTAACCTAAAATATCCCAATTTCACTGAAGAATCATTCAATTCATTCGATTACTTTTCAGCATTTGTAAAAATCAGGACAGAATTACTTTCATTGTATTTACAAGAAGAAGAGAAGTTACTCTTACAAGAGCTCAGGAAATGTAATAAAACTGCTTTGATTTTATCATCAAAGAAAGCTGAATATTATGGAAGGATCCTTTACGAGAAGGGTGGGACGGTAGTGGAGAACCGAGTTTATCATCAGCCCGGATACACCTTCAATTTTCAAGGTTGGATCCCCACACGGATTATGCTTCGGCTGGGGCAATTCAAACAATCTGGAATAATGGAAAGGTGGACGGGGATTTTAGAGCAATTTTTTAAAGTTTCTAGACATGGAAATTCTATTGATGACTCCTTTGAAGAATCTTCTCCGAAAGTGGCCACATTAGATGGAAATGTATTTGTCATATTTACTTTGGAAATTGTTGGACTAACCTTTGCTTTATTTGGATTTTTCATAGAGAATATTCTAGTTTATAAAATTAATTGCAAATTTATTTACAGTTGAAAAATACAGTGGCAGATGCTTGTAGATGATGTACAAGTACTTATCCTTCGTTGCATTACTAGGTTTTAAAATAATTCATCGTTCACTTGCGTAATGAATAATAAAATTTATCACAAATTGTTTTTATTTATGTCAATCAAGGTATTACGATGCGTTGATTACAATTAGTCATAAATAAAGTATCAATTGGATGGTATTGTTTTTAGTTTTGATTAAAATTATTGAAATCACTGTCAATCTTAAATTAGCTTCCCCTTCTTACAAAGAAAAATCCAAGAACTCCTCCAATAACAAGGAATGACCCAACCCCGATCAAAGTCCATTTAGTAATCTTTACAATATTCAAAGGCTTAACCAGCTTATCTTTAATCTCGTCAATCAAAGGCTCATCCAACTCAGCATTCTTATCAAGCCACAACGCTGGGTAGAAAACATGGGGAATGGTATTAAATGGCGTCCTATTAAGATAATGATAAGACTGGATTTCTGCTCCGATCTGAATCCTCATGTGAACCCTCAGAGGTGATCCAGTGTACTGAAAATTAAAATTATGCATATTAAGAACCCATGCAAGTTGATAAAGCAATGGAGTCTTACCGGCTCTACATCAATGTAGCTCTCGTGCTCATCAGTACTTGGCCTTAAGCCACTCCGGTGCGCTACCATCTGCACGTCCTCATCAGCCCCCAAATAATGCGGCTTGCTTACAACAACCGGAACTTCAGCCTTGCAAGTAAAAATTTTCCATAAACCTTTCTTATCACAACTGCTTTCCAATGGTTCCTTCATTTTAGTACAGAAGCATTCATTTTCCGGAAGTTCCGGGTCAAATAGCGCATCCGGCATTTTAAACCTGTAGCCCTGTATTCCTTCAAATTTTACTTTACTGTCGTATAAAAGATAAAGAGAACGGCAAATTTCGGGAACGTAAATATCCAATCTTGTATCCTCATCAACAAACGGGGGAAACATCTTAAAAAGCCATAAGGTTTTAAAATAATACAATTAGCTATTAATTAAACATCCACTTGAATCTTACCGATCCATCAGTTCCATTGATCATAGCGCAGTTCCCTTTCCAATACCTATTCAAAGTTGTTTCTCCTTTTATGGATTTAATCGTATTAAATTTGCTAGAGTCCTTGATACCCCGATAAACTTCCCATATTCCGTCATGTGTATTATTTTTCTTTAAAAATTAGATAATTAGCCATTGAACTATGTTTAAACATTTACTCTGCACTTACCCCTCTAAAGAATGCATATTCTCCGTTTAATATTTCTTCAGGCATCGGAATCCCAAGTAACTGCTCACCCAATGTCTCTACAACTCTATAAACATTTGGCAACTTAAATCCAAACAAGACTTTGCCAACTGGTGCCGTCATGAACAAAGTTTCGCCTGCTTTTAGAAGGGAGGAGAGAACTGTTTGGGAAAATGAATGAGTTTTCGAATGGATATCTTGGAATGTTAGCGCAGTCTAAATGCAGAAGAAAAATCTTAATACCAGCAGTTAAAAAATTGATAGATTGTCTTATTAAAGTAAACATTTACAATAAATGGTACGTTGAGAATGGTCACATTATCCGTGACCTTCAGTCCTTTGCCGCTTTTCTCTTCATCAAAAACATAAGCAACGTTCTGTCGGTAAAAAATCGTGTCGTCGTTTCCAAATCCTACTATGGTCTTGTTGCGAATTTCCCTAATAATAATTTGCAATAATTTAAATGAAATCCGTTAACTTATAAACAACATGTTGTTAATATTTCAACTTTAATCATACCTGAATGCGTAAGGTCCAACTTCTTCAAAAAGCGGAACACTACTTAGATTTGCGAACGGTCCAGTGAAATCCTCAATATTTTTTAAATGAAAGAAATAAAAAGAGGAGTAAATTGGCACTGGAAGATCCTTCCATTTTTCAAAAGTGTCTGACTCTGCGCTCAGTCTTTGTTCTTCTTCTACTCTGTCTTCAATTATGTTTGGAACTACGACCCATCCCAATACTCCGGATAAAATTAGAATAATTGCGCCTACAGCAAACGCTGCTATCGTTAAAATTAGCTTTACATTTGCCATTTAAAAAATTTTTAATTAAAAAGCAATAATATTTTTATTAGCTAAACTCTGTCCAACTAATTATTATTTTTGTAGATTACTTTAATTCTTTACCTGCTCTGCACAATTGCTACAGCTTATCAATTTTATAGTTATCACTAAATTATCAGATTGATTGATATGTTCAGCAAAATAGGTTTAGCTTACACAAGTAAAATTTAACATTGTCAATAAAGAAAAGATTAATCTGTGTGTGAATGCGTGACATTGACATACTATATTGTGATAAAAATTAAACATAGTCCACAGGTCAAACATGAAAAGGCCGTAGGTTTCGATTACTATAATAATTGATAATAATGTTTTTTACAACACAGGTGCGAATGTGAAATCCCCTTTTAAATGTTCATGATTAAACATAGGTATTTTACTTTATCGATCGAGGTGTTGAGTCAGTGTGATTAAATTAGGATTATATACGTACATCAGCCTGGAATTTTTAGCAATCCATGTATTGATATCAACTGATAATGTCGAAATCTTAAATCTGTTCTAAAACTGATTCTCAACTATCAACTACCATCAGTACCTAAACTTGATTCGAGTGGGCCCCGGAGTATTTTATATATTTAAATCTAACTTAACATATTTATATTTAAGATGACTTGGAATTTGAAAGGAGGAGACAATCTACAAACCTACAAGTAATGAAATTTTGGAACACAACGGGAGTCATTTTATCCACATAATTCATTTCTCCAAATCGTGCCTTAATTACAGGAAACGACCTGACTATATTTCTATACACTCTGACTTTCCTAATTGGCAGTACTCCGAAATTCCTCCGAATATTCGCGAGAGTCTTCGAAGAGGTTTCATAAACACTTGCGCAAAGTCCGAATAACACATTTAAACCAATAATACAATTAGTTAAGGCTATAATTAAAAACAATTTCGCTACAAAGCCTTCATTTACAGCGGATTCTTCTTTTCCAAGTAGAATCAAGCCCGTCACTATTTGCCCCGTGACAAGGAAAAGGAGGTACAGAACGAGAAAGCTGGCTTGGAAATTGTTGAATAGCTTTGCCAAAACTTGAATTTGTCTGTAAATTAATACCGAATCGTAATCGTCGTATTCATTCCTTTCCAGCTTCCTGTTTAATTAAAAAAGAATGTAATTTGTTTATGATTTTAGAACAAGCTGTATAAGGTCAAGAGTCAAGGAGAAGTCACCTTTTGAATGTCAAAATAGCCGAAAGCATTGCAATTGACCCAGCCACTATTTGATTTGCAAATAGAGCCCAATACTTCATGAGAAAGTTCCATCCAATAAGGGTCCCAAGAAATTTCAAAACATTGCTCAATATTCCCTTTCCAAAAAACAATGTAAATGGCGAATAGAAGAGCCTGCCAGGGTACAATTGCAATAGACTTATCGGAGAATTTCCCAATATGACGGTTGTTCCTGCTAGTAAAACTGGCATCATCTCTCCCGCAGAGAATCTGATCGTTTTGCAAGTTATCAATCCTAGCTTGATCACCCTCCTTTTCTTCATTTCATTTTGCCATTCTGTTGATTCACACTTTATGTGAACCCTTTCAAACTGAATCACTCCATTTAAGAAGTTTTCCATTAGGTAAGGCTTCCTCATTAGAGTTAGGGCAAAGGGCAATGTAAGAACTATGCCCATGAAACAACCGAACACAAACGCGGTCAAATTCTTATCCAAGGGAAGGTCGCCGTAGATTCTAAGATGGAATGGGAGTTGTAAGCAATACCCTCCGTATGATAGCCCCACCCACGTAAGTCCTATAGCTCCCCACTGGAGTTCTTTCCGAGTCAAGGAAAACCTTTCAGAAGATTTGTCCCATGAGCAGGGTGAACCTGTAATGAACTTTTGCGATGCTTCTGATGACCTAATCACTTCATCAAGTATTCCCGTTTCTGTAATCATTTTTCATTTAAATTGTAATACAAATTTTGCTTAAACTGAAATTGTGCTCCTTTTATGAGACGTGTATATCAATTAAAAACAAATTCAGGAATGATCGGATTGATGAATGTCAAAATTAATTACAATTTAAAATACAACGTGCCATTAAGATTTCCACTGAATTGTTGTTTATAGTTAATTAGAGCCACTTTTTGTTGATTAAAACTTGTTGCACGTGCTACCCTCCCTCTTAATGTTGAAAGATAATTAGTTCCTTTTCAGTTCATAAGTATACAAAATTAAAATTTAATTTGATTACAATTTTGCACTAAATTCAATTATTTTTCATAATCAATCTATTTAATTTTTATCAACGGTTTAGAAAATGGACCTTCCATGATTCCTAAAAATGTTTAAAAACTTAAGATTTAAAGAAAATTTTTAAATATGTATACTGTCAGTTCCAATTCATAAGAGATTCCGGAGTGGACCTAAGTACAGACGCGTATGCCAATGAAGTAAATTAGTGCGTATATTTAATCGCCTTGATCAGAAATTAAAGCTTACAAAGAATTGTGCCGTATGGTATGAATTCAATATTTATTGTAGGATGACATTTTACAACTAGAATTAATGCGAAGCATCGAGAGAATGGACTTTTGTTTATTTTAAACTACAAACATAGCATGAAATTCTTATTGAATTACTTTAATCACCCATTGCATAGCTGTGATTCTTTTTTTGCCCTAATTATTGCAAACGATCTTTGAATTCACTCCAGAGTTTAATATTATCCGAGGATTTATTTTTATCAATGTCAAGGATATTACTTAAGTCTTGTAAACATCCGCTCACAATCCAAAAAGAATGTTAAAGCGTGATTCACAAAGACAATGGTAAAACGTAACCGACCAGACGGCGTACCACTGAGAATTCAGAGTTTGAACCATCAACTCTCACAAGTTGAGAGATTTGTTTTGAGTCACTACAAATGTAAGTCCTCGGTTGTGGGGTGCATGTGCTTGCATGCAAAGTGAATGCTCTTACCCAGTACTTCATGATGCTTCAATACTTAATTTTGAAATTCGTTACGCTTTGAGTAGTGACCTTTAACCTTAGTGCCTAAATGTATTTTTATAAACATTTCATCAGACTAATGAACGTAGAAACACAAGCGATAGCACTCTAATCAAAACAAGCGATTAAATTAAACTTATGTATTCAATTATATCTATATTTAGCATTAGCTATATGGCAGCATATTGAACAAACGTAATTAAACTATAATTTCATTTGGAAATTTCCCTTTAGCTCAGTTTTGAGTTTTTAGGTTCCTGATGAGACATTTAAAAAACCTTGTTATGACAAAAAGGGGGAAAGGAAGGTTGTACAAGACAAGAAAGGAAAATCATAGGAAAAATTAATAAATCAAATGGTGATATAATCTGAGCAGTTTACATTGAATTCAACAATGCTTGTTACATTTAATTAACTTTGTGCAAGTTCCAAAATGCTTAGTTTAACGAAAACAACCAGACCAGTTGTTAGAATGGTGGACTTTCACTATGTCTAGTAAAGCAATTTTTGACATATTGGAATATCAATTTTGTCTGGGAAATAAACTGGGAATTATTCCAATGAGATTTCAAAGCACGTCGTACTATCCTATTCTAAAGAGGAAAGGTGAAAAAGTTTCCAAATGTTTTGCACAGTTTTGGCCGTCTCTCATATTTCTGTCTTTATTAATTACAATGGGAGAAATCTATTTTCAATTCAAACTGTTCCATCCAACAAAAACCAAAACGAAACAAGAATTGGTATTGCAACTTATCAGCTTAGCATTTCACGGAGTGTTTTTAATCTACACTTTTGCCACTTATCTGGGATTGCTGTTTTTTAATGGCCGTGCTTCCGAAATTTGCCAAACATTGAATAATATCCGGAATTTGGGACATTTTGAGAAAAAAGGTAGTTAATTTAAACTATTTATATTCTTTGGTTTGAAATAAAATATTTACTTTATACTTAAAGTAGCGTTTGCATTTTGTCAATCAAAAACTGGAAACTCATCATTGGATAAGTGGCTACCCTTTCTTATCTTTGCGGTATCCAACTCAACAATGTTTCTTCCCCCGTTTGGAATATTTTTATTTACAATGATGCATCCCCAGCTTTATCTAATATTTCGGAGTTGTACTGGAATAACTTCTCCGTTTTTGTTGAAGCTCATCTTTAGTGTCTTCACTGGATTCCGCACCCTTCCCATTTGGATTTGTCTGGGACCATGGGCAGTCATGAGTATTTTTATTCCTTACGTAATCTCTACACAAATCTCACAGTTTAAAAGCATTTTAAAATTCAAGTCAGATCTTAAATACGAAGAGCGAAGAATTCTTTCTCTATTTTATAGGAAATTACAAATATTTGTAATTATATGCAATGGATTTTTACAAGACTACACGTATCCCAGTTTAAACTTTAATGGTTCTGCAGTTATAATTTTTCTCTTGTATTCTCTTCTGGTGTTTTGGGATATTTTAAAAGGAACTTTAGCAGTTTTGATGATATTTTCTCTCTCAGCGTTAGTCTTTCTTGTTATGTATTCTTTAGATTTTGCTAGTAAACCACAAATGAAATCTAAAAAGGTCTTGCATATATGTATGGGTGAATGGAAACGGCATCCTTGGACTTTTCGGTTCTTTAAATCATGCCAAGCAATAGCGTTGGGTTTGGGTCCTTTCCACAAAATTGACAGGGGAAGAGCTCCCGCTCTAGTTCGATTTTGCTTGCAAAGAACCTTTTTCTTGGTTGTACGAAGCCACTCCTAAACAGTCGCAAAAAGTTATTAAAATACATGTACATGAAATTATCGATTGAAACACAAACAAGTAAACAAGTTTTATTAAAGAACTCAATTCCTGGTCATTTTATTCATTTATTTATTCAAAAGCAATTAAAACTCAACATGAGAATGCATAGCCAAAGTAAATGATTTCATTGGAGTTGAAACACGATGATAGCATAAGTAACAATTAATCCCAGCATCTAAAAAATACGGTAAATTTAACACGTAATTATTGCAATTAACAAAGAATACAATCGAGTAAAGTATTTTCTTACCGAACATAAATGGCTATATGTAATACAGAAGCATTTCGTAGAGAAAGCTAAAGTGCAAGTATCTGATGTTGAAGTGACTTCATTGAAAATCAATACTAATCTCATTCTCCTCTCTGCAGTAACTTTTCCATAGTCCTTGCTTGACTCCGAATCTATCCAATTGCAAACTCCGTTTCTCATCTGAAAATAGTAACATAATTTAAGCCACAAACCACAATCAGTGACGTTTTCTTAACATTTAGGACCTTCTGATGAGAATCAGATGCCAAAATCCAAATGCCCACACTAGCTACCATGTGAGCTATGATTAACCTGTCTGAAATAGCTTCACTCTGCGTCAAAAGATACGGAATTTGCGCAAAGTACGCCACTGTTACAATATAATAGCAAAGAATCAAGTTTCCAAACAAACTTCGAATGACTTCCATGATTTTCTTCAAGTGTTGATATATAAAAAGTCCCTGGTTTTACAATGAACGAGTACTTGTTAAAAAAATCCAAGCTTGGACATCTTGTATGAGAATGGATTAATTGTACCTCTTCCCAACCCAAATCACTCGAAGTCCAACGTTTTTCAAATTTGCACCCAACTGCCCTGACCGCCCACACAAGAAACCCGAATAAGCCAAAGTAGATTCCAGAAGGGAGACTTGTGTAGGCAAGAATAAGGTTTAAAATGGATACTCCAGCCGTTGCCCAAGTATTGCCACATTCTTCAACACTTTCACCGTTCACTAGAAACGAATCATTTCTTCGATTAAGGCTCATCCACCATCCTGGAGAATAAACTACGCCTCTATTTTCACTTTTTTCCAATATATACATAAAGATAACCACAAAAAAGACTAAAATCATCAATATTAACATGTATCTGATCTGAAAGTAGAAATAATTTTGCTTTTGAATAAACATTACTTCCGTTTCAAAAGTTTAAAGCAATTTTGCACTGAAAATTCTTACCAAGCAGCGTGCTAAACGCAATTTTCTTTTAGAAGGAAAAGTGACTCTTGTAAGTTCAACAAACTCAACAGTTTCCGCTCTTCGCCACCATAGCACATGAAAAATATGTAACACTCCAAATATTTCTGCTACGTTACAGAGTACCTCAATCCCATGCAAAACAATCAATCTTGAGTTGATCTTGGTACCATCTTCGTTGTTTAACTTAAAAAAGATTACGGCAAGACTTACTGCGTAGATTATGTAAAGAGATTGAAAAATACCACAAATGATCTATAATAAAAATAAAAATTGTGTTTGAAAAGTTAGCAAAAAGTGTGATTATTGAATTTAATTTACCTTATTAATTTTAGGCGAGTGTAAACGGTATCGATCCGTTACTGGATCTAATACAATTTTAAACGGAATTAACCCGAAATAGTAAAAGAAATTAAAAAACGTGACGAGAAACAAACTTTCTCTTGTGCCTGACCCGTTAGAGGAAGATGTGTATATTTTATTCATTTTTGCAAGATTAATTTTATTTTACTCTCCCTAAAGCTCATAAGTTTCTATAAATTCATTTTTAGAAACTTGTTTTGAATCTATTGGTAAGTTTTTGGATTAGCAGAGATAGAATTATACGGCAGAGTGAAAGTAATTTCGTTTTTACATGCGTGCTTATTTCGTATGTTAGGTAATTATAAATAATTAGGTATAGTAAAAGGTTATTTAAGTAAGGTGGAGTAGTATCCTTTCGTTTTTATCCACTCGACGCTTGAGATACCAGAATCCCGTACGTGACTACCAACCCAATCATCTAGAGCAAACAATAATAATTTTCTTTCATCATAAATAGAAATTAACAATTCTAATCAATCATGAAGGGTCTTACCGAACCCACAAATTTATACGTGATAGTAAAAAACAAAGTAGACAATCCAACTTGTTCCAAACATAAGTCATTTGTAATTGACGTAATTAAAAATCTATCTTCTTCAGTCAAGTTGTGGTCTAACCGCCTGGTGCAAATCCACTTTTGTATTGAACTCTGGATCTAAAAATACATAGTACCTTCACTTTCAATTACAAAACCTGTGTTTTGAAATTTATCTGAAGCATATCTTACGCGACTTGGTATGTCACAGGCAATCAAGATAAAAACTCCAAAGAAAAGATAAGCAAATGCCAAATACACAGCGTCAATCTTTGCCTTATTCCATGTTAGCAACGCTGGGAAATAAGCGATAAAAGCTAGAATAGCCACATAGTGGCAAAGAATGAGTCCAGAGCTCCACTCATTTCCCTTCCTCACTGTGCTTTTTACATTTTCAAACAATTGGCAAACTTCTCTCACTGTCAAATTTTCTGTTTTCATATGCTTTTCAAATTGACGAGTGTACGCTTGTAAATTTAGAATTAAACCGATTGCCATTAATCGAGAAGCCGGGTATAGGCTTGTAGACAAAGTGGCTGCGATGACAAGCAGGACATATGCAATGTTAGTGAAGACAAAATAAAACCAGTACAAAACTCCATAATTCTCTTCTTCAAGCTCAAGCATGGATTTTAACCAGCTTGTAAATGACCCGAAAAATGTTTCAATCACATCCGGAGAAACATACAGAGAAAACGAAACATGTGCCAACATTGTTTCTAGCCACAACCCAATCATATACCAATCTCTTTTGGAAATTTTAAAAAATATTCTATTTTGCTGAACTCTTGCAGCTTGCACAAAGCACAGTATTTTATACTGGTCAAACCACAGAAGTTTCATGGAAATGATGATAGAGCAACCTGTTCCAAGAAATCCAACGGTTTCTAAAAGTTCAATGATATTTGTGGATGATGACTTGAAGTTTTCTAATACTGTATAGCTAGCATATGGCAGAACGATTATGATAAGTCCTGAAACATGGAATAGAAGGCAAACAACCTGTAATATTTCAAATATTTTACAAAAAATGTAAATTGATTTGTAATGATAAGATTCTAAATTTTACGTTTACCTTTTGAAATCGATTGTGTTCCAGTTTATAATCTCCATTTTGGGATGAAACTGTAAGTTTGAAAGGTGAGAGGAAAGTGTAATACAGAAATTTAAAGAGAATGATTAAATGAGACTCATCCAACAAAGTGATTGCACTGAAATTTGAAGCAGTTTCGAAATCCCCGAACAAATTTTTTTTCAGCTGCGTTTGTAACATTTTACTGGAATTAGTTAACTATCTAAGTTACTAATTACTAGTTAAGTAACTAATAACTAGTTAAGTATGCTATCATGAAATAACATGGTTCCGCAAAACAAACTTTTTGTCATTATATTTGAAACCGATGCTCTTCGAACTTAACTTTTCAAAAAACGGAGGCTACTAAATATTATGCATTATGTGTTTGGGTTTGAAGGTTTATTGAAGGCAAAGGTTTGGCTCAAGCATATTTATCTTAATGTTATTAAAATAAAAAGCAATTACTTCATTAAAGGATTATTCACAAACCATCTGAAACATATTTATTGTTTGCATAAATTAGAAGTTAATGGGATTAGCTTGATTAATAGATTGAAACAATCTAACGAGTATGTTAAATGGTATATTCAAGAAGAACTATTGCACTACTATTTCCTTACTAGCAAAAATTCTCCCTGCTGGCATACATATTAACGTGTTTCCATTTTCTGTTTAAGAAATTACCTATGCAATGTTAGTAAACAAGTATTTGTATTTTTTCATTCTATTAAACGTAAGTTTATATACTTTGGACTGTTGTAAGTGAAAACTTCTAGAATACTTGTTGGTGAAATTCAGCAACCAAACTTGAGAGCTGGCATTTATTATTAATTGATGCTGGAATGAAATAATACAGAATGATGACGCAAAATGAGAGTTAATTTCATTAATTAAATTTCACTGCACAATTCCGCGTTCATCAAACGAAAAAATAAACCCAAAGAAATTTTTATGTCAAGAGTATAAATATGCGTTTCATATGCATTTTCAAAGCGTCAAATAAATAAACAATTGATATGCTGGCTGAACTGAGCGTTTAATTTGAAAAAATATTCACGGTTATTTTCACATTTTAGTGATTCGTAATGCTAATTTTACAGCCTAATTATAATCTCCGAAAAGTGGTGCAAGGTTTCTATTTCTCACATTTTAGCCGAAGACAGGAAGCTGGCAAGCCTAAATATTAAAATAAAATTTAAATATCATAAAATTTCGATGACGTTGATAGTGTACGGTTATAATATTCAGATGCTTGTCTTACATTGATAATATGCACAGCTTCATCTTGATCCAAACCTGCAGCATCGAACTCGCGGCTCAGGCACTTGGCGTACTTTACAAAAAAATACAAATTATAAGACCTTAATTTAAAATATCATTTTGAAATGTTAGACGTATATTGTTTAACTTACGCTTGGGAGCTTGTAAACCTTTAAACAATTCAACTTGAAGTTCTTGGCGGAATCAAAAAGCCTTCCAAATGCTTCGTTTTGGCATTTTACGAAAATATCTTTTCCCTATAAGATGTTTAGAAAATTTGTGAGTTAGTAATTCAAACTTTTTTCAAATTATATAATTTTATTAAATTACGGGAGCTTCATCGTAGCAGGCCATGAATTGTTGAGCAACCTCATCAGAGCTTACTCTGGGGTAGACACAAGACTTCTTTAAAATTTGCAAAGTGGTTTTCTTATTGTCTTCAGCAATTGACGAAGTTTCCTCTGCTAAAAGACTTGCAGGCAAGTTGAAAAGGAAAAGAGTTGCTGTAATGAAAGCAAAAAGTTGAACTCCTTTGCTGACTGCCATTTTGGAAATTAAAATGGATATTTTTAAAGTTTCTGCGGTAGCTTTTTTTAGTTTTGCTGTCTAATTGGAACTGGTGAACTCATTAAAGAATCACAGATATTTATACTAGATTAGAAAATCAGTATTAGTGCATAAGACCTTGAAAATTAAAAAACCAACGGTAAACCACGTGCTTTGTTTTGCAAACTGTACAAATATAAATATTAAAAGGAGTTCAGGGTTTTTGTGTAAAATCTGGAGTTTTATGACCAAAAATCAGTCAAAATTTTGAAGTTTACATTCATTTGCGTAATAGTATGCTTCACGTGATAGTTTATATTTAATTTACTCTTGTGTCAATAAAATTGGTGTGATATGAAGACCGAGACCAAGGTGAACTTACCAATTAAATATGTACTCATTAGACTACATGTCACATGTGTCATGTTTCGGTTTTTTAAAAATTATACCTTCACAATACTACCTAATTTATTATATAGTTGAAATTCACATGTCGAATGTAGACAAATATCATTTTATGAACTTTCCCCTATATGCAATAACAGCATTAAAACTGCAATAATTTGTATACCTAATGCGTAACCTGTTGACAATTAACTCTAGCAGTAAAATTAATAGAGTCTCACATTGCCACAAAAAGTAATACTCAACAAATTTTCTATAAACAGCGTTAGGAAGAGTTGAAAATCCTTCCCGTAATTTTTTCAACTTGCTGGATAATTCATCCAATGCAAATACATACTTTAGGAGCAACTTTGTCTTGAAATATTTCAATAACTCTGTCGCATTAAGTTTTCCTTGAAGTTCTTCCACATAATCTTCCGAGTAGGTAGGGTATAACTCATTTTCGATTAGTTTCAAAGACCCTTGAACTTGATAACTATGGTATTCATAGTTTTGCCATCTGGAATAGAATCCGGCTTCATATAGACTTGCCAAAGTTGGGGAAAACACAGAATAAAAATAATTTCCACTAACTCTCCAAAATAGTCTTGACTTAAGAAGCGGCACGGATTTAATGCTTGATATCCAGTAATGACTAAAGTAATTAAAATGTTTTGTCATAATTTTCAATGCAAATGCTGCGTCAACAATTGCAAACTGAGTTGGAATATGCACCGTAGTCACTTCCTCTTCTTCTGTACGTATGTATGCCATCTCAAATTTCATTACATTCATACAAAAGTCCTCCCAACTTGCAATTGAGAACCAATTCAGTTGTGTTTGCAATGTCTGAAGAAAATTCGACATGTTTCTGTTATCTATTATTTCGTTAGTGTACACCCTGTAGAGCTCCGGAAGAACGATGTGTTTTACACAGGATACTATTCGAGTGTTAGTGACATTCTCTTCGACACAGTTAATCGTTGTCCCCATCAACATTCCTGTGTTTGTAAGCGCATAAAGCGAGTTGGGCACGTTGGGTTCCAACGACACTGACAATGTCATGAAGAGAAATGCACGATACAATTGTGACATAAACTGTTCCATAAAACACCATTGCAGGCAAATTAAAATTAAAACGAATTTGTTTGCTTTAAACGAAGAAAACTTTGCAGCTTGGTCAAAGTGCACTTTCAGCAGAGCCATGAATGTATGAAGGAATGAAGAAACTGTAAGTTTCCAACTTCCGGTGGTTCTATCCAAACGGTCCAAGTATTTGCTTAGTGTAAATACAAAAGCCACAAATAAATTTGCAACGCACCAAATAATCCAAACTGATAATGGAAATGGCGTAATGGCCCCCATTGATCTCATTGTCGCCCTTGCAGCCGCAATGTCTCGGTGTACCATTACAAAAGATATTTCCTCATCCCTAATCCCGTGTTGAAGCCAAATCCTGTTTTTCGCTTTTCCTTCAACAACACTATGCAAACTTGGTGTTGCTAACGACTTGATTGAGCCGTGTATTACTAAATTGTTTGGTATTTTGAGCTTGTAAGTTTCTGAAAAATTTAATTTTTGACTTAATAGCAAAATAATACAAAACTCTGCTTGAACAGTATGTGAATCGTACATGTACGGAATGCAGAATTCATTTGGGTCCTTTTTATTTGCAAACTCTGACTTTGTTTTGTCAAAATTGTGGTAAATGTAAGCGCCTTGCATATCTGCATGCAGCTTAAACCATATGTTAACAATCCCAGAGATAAGATTATCATCGCCACTCGTCTCTGCAGTTAGCACCAAAGGAACCAAACTGGGTTCACGGGGGAGACAAATTATGTGAACTTTTTCCCGATCTACAATCTGAATTGGAATCATCCCTGCAGGAACTGAATTAACTAAACTTGAGCTTGAAAGACTTGCTAAATCAAATTCTTCGTTTTTTAAGGTTTTACTAAATATCCAGAGAAAATTTGGAGTAATTCGCGTTTCATTTGTCAGTACGTATAAGTCAAATGAAAAAGATTGAACTATGTGAACTCTACACTGGCTGTATTTTTGCAAATGAAGGAAGAATGGCAACTCATCAGTTGCCTCGTATTTACCGGGAACTTCAAGCTCTTGTATTTGTGTGGCTAAAATTGACCTTGTAAACTTTTCCTGTATATACTCCGTTAATTGTTCGTTTAAATTAGCACGCTGAAATAGTCTTATTGAACTAGAATTTCCTAAAAATGAACTTGTTGATTTAGGTAAAATTGCAAAATAAGTAAATACACAATCTGACTTCTCGAAGTTGTACAGTAGCCGCTCGAAGTCATTACCGGGAATTTTGCAGTGTATTAGTAAGACTTTTGATGAAATCCCAATTAAAAAGCAGGCAAAAATGGTTAATATCATCTTATCATGTTAACGTATGCACGTAACTTTCAGACGTCGTGAAATCACAGTACTGTGTAGGATTTTGCAAATGATTAAGACTGAAACAGAATGCCTTAACA
This sequence comes from Lepidocyrtus fimetarius, assembly GCA_036507315.1. Taxonomy (NCBI): domain Eukaryota; kingdom Metazoa; phylum Arthropoda; class Collembola; order Entomobryomorpha; family Entomobryidae; genus Lepidocyrtus; species Lepidocyrtus fimetarius. The sequence goes on from JAANSO010000255.1 coordinate 22,581, forward strand.
TTGTTTCTTTCATGAACAAAATGCTGTCGTTATTTAATGAAAACCATAAGCTGTAAGGTAATGCAAATGCTGAAAACAATGTTTGCTTGTTTTGCTTTGAGTAAATATTTGAAAATTGTTAGTCTGTTTAAATTACATAATAAATAGGCCACGTGCTACACCAGCAGATAAGATTATGCTAGTTTGTAACAATTTAAGCAGTTATACCGTTTTATCCAATTTTATTTGAGCTAATTTTCAAAGTAATATCTTCCCACACATAAAATTAACATAATTCAAAATTTACACTTTTTAAGTTTATGCAACGTATGAAATTGATTTACACTTAAATTCCTTCTGAAACTGATAATTTCCAAAACAAACGCAATTACAGTTAGCCCCATTCCGACTAACCAAACCATACAAATGCCCATGTAAACAGGACTGGACATTATGGAAAACTCCTCCTTAATTTTATCGTTTCCATTCGAGGAGCAATCTGAATTTAAACAAAATACATACTTCATGAAAAGAATTGACCGATTGTGCTTGAAATTTGCTTCGTTAATCACATCCTGACCCTGCATTTTCTTAATAATGTTAAGGCAACCTTTGGCTTTGTTCATTCCAGCATTGAATCGATTCCACCAGCCGTACAAGCCCGATTCGTATATTCTCCCTAAATTATGACTAATCACGGGTTGCAAGTGATTCCCACTTGTAAGCCAAAACAAGGGAGTGCTGAACACAGGCATGATAACCTTTTTAGAAATCCAATAGTGGCTCAGAGTATCAAAATAGCTGATCATGTATTCAATAGAAAACTCTGGGTCAATAACTGCAAACTTATTCGGTAATATTATGCTTCTTCGTTTCGTCCTTTCCGTTACAAAAGCCTTTCCTTTTTCAATTATTTCTTGAACAAAATATTCAAAGCCTTCTGTTTCAAAGAAGGACGTCCGTTCCTGAAACTTTTTCAGAGTAGAAAATGTTTCAGATTTACCCAGTTTCCCATATCCCTTCAATAGCTCTGGTAGTATCATATCTCTCACACATGAAATGAATTTTACATCTGTCACGTTACTAGCGGGCAGGCATTTTATTACCGTCCCTAACATGACCTGGGTTTCTATTAATGATTGCAAAGAATCAGGTACTGGTGGTTGAGGAGATGAAGATAAAAACGAGAACAAGAACCCCCGATAGGCTTGGGAAAGTATGAGAACAAGAAGACCCCACAGACTCCATGTTACTATAACCATGTACTTCTTCACCGTAATCATGTTTACTGAAGTTGGTTGATCTATGAGAAGGCTGCTTAGGGAAAACCAGAATTTTCTTTGGATTTTTAAAGCATCTCTCCAATTCCAGTAATGTGCAATGGATGGGGAAGTCAAAGATGACGAAACAATTGCTGAAATAGTGATTTTGCTTAATACTAATATGCAAGAAACTAGAAAACTTGTAGCAATGAGCACAATCCAAGTTATAATTTCAAAAGGTTTGAAAATCCCATTCAGTCTCACAGCTGCAGTAGCTTTGTTGACGTTGCGATAAATTAAAATAAAGCCTGAGCGTTCATCTCTGATTCCGTGATGAATCCATTTCATATTTTCAGCTTCTGCTTGAAGAATATTGAATCCATTGGGAGCTCCAAACATTTTCAAAAATGAGTGAGTTGCTTCCGTAAGCGTGACATTTGGATTCGCTTGATAAGATTCGGTAAAGTTGAGCTTCAAACTTAGCAAAAGAATTATGCAATATTCCGCATGAAATTTTTGGTTTTCCATTTGATAAGTAGTACAAAACTCTTTTGGATCTCCATTCAAAGAGTAATCTGTAATATTGGCAGGAAAATTGTGAGCTACAGTAATTTTATTCAGATTGCTGTTTACACGAAGCCACTGCTTTTTAATTGCTGCAAGTGTCAAAGGAACAGGGAGAGTAGTTTTTGTAAAACAGGACAGACAAAACAAAGAAACTTGTTTGAAATTTACAACGTTAAGGATCACAGAAGATGAAACCTGGGAGGAAATTAGTTCCAACGCTGAGATCGATGATGTTCTTGAGAAAGACGAATTAATTTCTTCATCAAAAATCAATAAATAATTTGGGGTAGTAATTTTCACAGCATTAGTGCCAGGATTGTATGTTTTTAAGTAATCTTTTAAGGAGTTTGCTTCAATAAAGTGTACAATGCAATTTGTAAACGTTGGCCTAATCAAGGAAGGCTTGGTGAAACTTTTGCTAATCACAGAGAATGTTACAACAGCTTTAGAAAAGTATTGCTGTAAAGTTTTTCCACTTCGGATTGGCGTTTGTTGGTTTGAAATAAGATTGTCCTTGGAAGCGCTATTGTTGCAACCCCTTAAACGGTTTTTAACTAATTCATTCGAGTTGTAACGAATATGAGTAAAAATACAATTCTGATTATCGAAAAGGTTAACAAGATTGGTGAAAGTTGTAAATGGGACTTGTGAATACGCTGTGATTGATTGAACGTAATAATAAAAAGAAATGATTGGGAATATGCTTTTCATGATGAAATTCTACTTTGAAATTCTTGAATTTAAATGCCAGTCAGTGAACTATTGAGCTATATAACATTTTTTCGATTTAAATACGCGACCAATTTAAATTCACTGACGTATTTTATACATATTTTATCATTTTCGAATATCTGTGCTGAGAGCCATTATTTTCGGCTACCTAATTGAAAACATTCAAGGGAGACTCGTACATACGTGTGCGTTTACTACCAACTTTAGTTTTTTAAATTCCGCAACAATTTCCCTCATTATAAAAATTGATGGTTGCTGACTGTAATTATTTTTTCAAACTTGTTTCAAATGTAAAATAGTAGTCGTTCTACATGAAAATAGTAAAATTTAATCTATTCCAAAATCATTATCACGAATATTTTCCCTCATATTTGTATAGAATACATTTATATCAACAAGACTTATCGTTGTAATAACCAGGTATTTGCAACTAAACTATGTGTATGAATATATATATTTTAAGTAGGTATATGTATTTTATTGATTTTAGGGGCTACACATTTTTTGCCAGTAGTTTTCTACAATAACATAATGAATTAAATTATACTACTAAATCATTGTTACAATAATACAAAGGTTTTTCTAACTTGTTAATGAATACTGAATAGTAGTCATTCAGCAAATTTCAAATTGTTTGTCAAATAAAATAATGGCAAGGTGTGGTAACCTTCATGACACATTTTTCGTCATGCTCCCGTTTTTTACTAAAATATTGATGATACGTAAAACATTGGATTATGAATTGCATATTATTTAATCAAGTTTAAACCCAACTAAAATTTCCATCTTCAAACAAATTTCTTTTTTGTTTTCAAAGTTTCCATTCATTTTAACCTCATACATTCTTACTAATAGTTTGCAATTTAGTTTTTTTTTGCAAATGTGCAATGTCAAGCGGAAACTATATTTTTTTAGGAAGGAAGGAACAGGGAATAATTAATTTAGATAAATAACTCGTTGAGCTGTCTTGAGACAAGCATAATATTAAATAAATATGATGGTGCTGCCTGTTTGTCTTTTTGGGTTGGGTTAATTTATTAATGAAAATGCAAATATGTACTTGAAACCAAGAAGGGCAATGTAATGTAAAGAATTCGCAATTCATAATTATCATGATAGCTTAACAAGTTGCTAGTGTCAGTTTTGCACTAAAATTTGTTGAATCCTGTACTTTTTTGAATTCAGCAATAATGAAATCTCTCCTGCGCGGGGCAACTCAGCCCAATCCAACCAAAGAAAGCGTTTTCATCGCATCATTTTTCAACTTTTTCTATCATCTCAATTTAATCCCTTTTAAAGCTGTGCTTAATCCTTCAGTGGACCAATACTTTCTGAAGCCATCACATCGTATTAATAAAGTAAATTTAAATATCAAATTGCGTATTTTAACCACTCTAAATGTTACATTTTTATACTTTCTAGACTATTTGCGCAGTTGTGCACACGTCATATTCTATTTATATGGTGGCAGTCCTGGCTATGTTTCTCACTCTATTCAACAAAACATTTGACGACACTAGAATAACCGGTTTGTGTCTGGAATTGGTTTGCAATGTCACAGAAATAGCGGCAGTGACTTGTTTATTCAACCTTATCTGGTGGAAACAAGATGATTATTTAAAATTTCTTGAAATGACAAGAATTACTTTCACTTCTCAAAGAATGATGCATGGAATTCGTTTAATAGTAATAATACTGTAAATTTGCATAATCAACAAATTATTTTGTAGCTGTGTGAATATTATGGATTAATTGTTTATTTTTAGATCACAGTAATTTTGCTATGTTTTCTCCTCATTTACATAATCGGCTCGTGTATGTGGCTGTTTATTATTGAGGCAAAGGATTATTACGAAATTTTCTATCCAATTGCTTGGTTCACTAACGCCTCGCAGAGAGACATCTGCCTTTTGGGTTGCAATGAAACTGTTCTTAATTGGACCACGTTGGCTAATATTGTTATAAACGGGATTATTATCTACATTGGGATTCCATCTGGAATTTGCCACCTTTTGTTTGGATTTCTCGTGCTAGCATTATGGCAAACAGGGAAAAGGTTTAAGAAGAAATTTCAGTCTGAAGACCTGAATTGGGAAGAGGTAAAGCGGATAAGAAACAAAACAAGTTTTCAATTATTAGTATAATTTTAAAAATGTTTGGCTACAGAGGCTATGCATTTACAAAAACTTGAAGATAAACATGAAGACTGTGCAAAATCTGTTTGGAAACCTTGTCTTGTGCTATTATATAATGTCTATTTCATACTATGCACAAATCCCGTATATTTTATTACGACCTAAAATGAAGGCTGAGAGGGTCGTGGTGATTCACATGCTTATTCACGGAGTGATTTGGACGTTGGCAGCAGAGTTCCACCAAATGGTTTCAAGCTGTCCATTTTTTTATTTACCAATACTCTAGCATTATCGATTATGATTATTAAAAATTCCTTTTCAATCATTTCAGACAAGGGACGCAGTTTTGGAGTGGATTGAGCTCGAATCCAACAAAGACTATGGGAAATTGACAACGGAAAGGAGGATGAAATTGGTTATGATTTCTAACGAAGTCACATCAACCACAGACGCTTGTACAGTGGCTTTATCCACAAAATGCTTTTGCATAACTTACACTCATTTAAGCTCTGTACGAAATAAAAACTTAGTCATTCATTCAACTATTTTCTCTTTTGGCAATAACTGCATGCTTTTTTATAAATCTAGATGATTGGATTAATAGTTACATATGCCATAATTGTACTGCAACTTCAAAATCAGACAGAGTCTATAGCTACGGATTAGTATGGATATACCTATAGCTTATTTGAAAGGTTGGTCGATATGTTAAGCTTACCTCGGGTATGAAGATGGATGGACGTTAAGCGGCCGTTCTGATGATAGATGACTAATTTATTACGGTTTGCTTTCAAGTTTTACATGGACCATGTACCTAAATTACCAATATTTAAATATCGAAAAGGTTTGTTAAAAACGATCTAAATTTTCTTTCAAATTAGGAGATGATTTTGGATGGTATGTACTGCACAAATAGTTTTTTATTTTTAAACTTGTAGCAAGTAATTGTTCACGATCAGTGTTTAGGTTCGAAATTAAAACTCAGTGTTTCCTCAAATTAGCTAAACCTTCAAGAATAGCCCCAATGAAAGCTAAAGCAATGCCTCCAGTCCACACAATAAAAATAATTGTAATATTCCCATCTACTGAAACACTAATAAATTCCATCTCCGTGCCAAATCTGTTGTTAGTTTCATTACTAATTTCGTTCCTGCTTAATTCTTTAAAAATTCTCATCCACTTTTCATTAATTCCAGATTCTTTGAATTTTTCTAATCTCTTAGCAAACCCAAAAGGGGTTATCCCATCAAAATCGAAAACATATCCAGGTTGGTAAAACTGTTTATTTCCAACAATGTTCCCACCTTTATCTTGCAATATCAAAGCGTAATTTTGTGCTTGTTTTGCTCTTACTAAAAGCACAGTTTTATTGCATTTACTTAACCTTTGAAAAAGAACTTCTTCTTCGGTTTTGTAATACGATTCTTTAAACTTCCTTGAAACAAAGCTGAAATTTCCCTTTTTAAAATTTGGAAATATACTTGCAAATTTGAAGAGCACTTTCTTTATCAAATTTTGAGGATATAAACCACTATAATTGTACAAGAGCTCCTCCAAAAATATTTGTTTATTATTATCGTAAAAAGCAAACCTATCGATTTTTAAGGGTTTCCTGTCTATTAACATAGACTCAACAGATATATCTAACAAATTGTGTGCTTGCTCTTTTCTAAATATCCTTAAAACATGTGGATTGTTGTTAATGGTGGTAAAATTGTATAGAAAACTATTTGGCGATACTTGACTTTCAATAAAAATGTATTTGTGGACAGTTTTGAGCTTAAATGAATCAGATTTAGTGTAAATTGGAACCCTATCTTTGATTAGCTCCTGAAGTTTTTCATAGCGTTTTGGCTCTCTTGGTTTGATCATGTTGTAAACATTTGTGTTTTTATATCCATTGCTTAAAACGATACCCATTAGAAGATATAATCCAAGCAAGATTCTGGATTTGAAGTTGGAGGAAGCATTTCGTGAAATCGGGTTCCCCTGTTCCAAAAGTACTTTCACCAAAGAAAGAAGTTTACCAATTTTATTTGTTTCATTGCAGTGAAAGCTCCAAACCGCTAGTAATACTGATATCGATAGTACTAAGTTTATCCAAACATGAGCATCATAAACAATAACAAGTTCTTCAAAACGGAACTCTTCATTTTCTTTGAATCCGCAAACTACCAATTGGAGCCCGTTAAGCTTATCTGGATAGTATAGAGGCATGTGGATATGCCGTTTGAAAGTCAAGAAAATCTTCACCGTTGGAATCATTTTGGTACTGATGTATCCCGTTTTCTCCCAACTTAACTCCTTATAAATTGTATAATCCCTTCCAGCTAGGCAAACGCCTAGAATTAAAATGCGCTTCTTTCTAGATTTATAATAATAGTTTAAGCTATGGTTCCCAATTATGGTTTTCAAATGGTGTAAAGTCAGGTAATCAACCCACGAGGAATAGCTTTCTGCATTTTTATTTACGTGGGCTAGCCAAGAGTGGGTTGAAAATGGATTCGAGCAGATATTCAAATTTTCAAAAATCTTGTCTTTGCTATTTACAGACAGTTTGAAAGAAACATAATTCCACTTGTACTCATCACCCTCATTACCAGCAATTCCAGAAAATGATTTTAACATGCTTGTAATGCCTCCAACACTATCAGAATCAATGATAACTACAAAATCATCCACACATTCATTGCATGAGTATATAATAAGCTGCTTCAAAGACTTTACTTCAAAAACGTCTCCATAGTTTACCATCTCTACAACGCAATATGTTCTACCAAGTAAAATATTTGTGTTCTCAAACACCCAGCGACTGTCAACGTCGTTTTCAACCCATCTGAATATGGCTGACCCTCTTTCATGAATACTTGTGCGAACTTCACTGTCCTCTGCCTCTCCGCTTGAGACCGGGATTACAAGAATTTTTAAATTCCAGTGGGCGTTTTCAACTCTTTGATAAAGAATTGAACTTTCATATCTCCAAATTTTTGCAATATTTCCATTCAATACATGTATTTCGATAAATTCCGTCGTGTCTGGAAATTTCGCATCTTTACTCAAATATGGAATAGGTGGGAATATATCCAACGTTAATTGGCAGTTCCATGGTTTTGAACGTGAAGTAAATCTAAAATAGTTTATCAGATTGCATGATGAAATTGAGAAACTGATGCGTCCTGAATTTCGTTCTTCCTCTGCAGTTCGATCAACACAATTTCGAATGCTTTCATTGTACACAGACTCACTAGGGCCATGTCTTTCCTGTCTCCATTCTAAAATATGCGAGTATTGAAACCCATTGTCTTTTGATATTACAGGAAGAAACTTTAAAATCATTGAAGGATAAAAAACTCCAATTAAATCGACACCTTTGAAGTTATTTACAATCGTTATGCAATGATTCTCTCCTAAATCACTGAAAGGCGACAAATTAACTGGACTTTGTCTCAGTTTACCCCACACATCAAATAAACTATTGTAATAGTCCCTTAATGCAATGTCATTGTAAATTGTGGATGAAACGTTTTTCTGGGGGAATATTTTAATACAGCAACATTTTTCAAAAGTTAATATAAGAGATACAGTTATAATTATCAATTTAATGTACATTTTTAAGCCTTTAGAAGAAACATGCTATTTGGTCAGTGAACAACAAAAATAACACCTACAAAATTCAAATTCCATTTTACTTTTGTCAATGAGCTTGAGCTATACCTAAAAATTAATTTATTATATGAGTTCTAGTGTTATTAGGAGTTTCTGTAAGTGATATTTTGACTTTGACATTTTCATTCTTTCTAAAGTAGTTTAATTTTTATGTTTTTCTCATGCAAAATTAATGCATCTGAATTCGCGTATATCAGTAAAATAAAAGAAATTCAAATCATTCAAGTGAGCTTTTGTAGCTTAATTTCTGCTACTTCAGTATTGTTTTATTTAGAGTACTCATCCAAATATGTAAAAATTAAGCAGAGTCGCAATCGCTTTGATCAATAGAATGATGATCAGTAATCCTGAATCCTTGACCAACCATTAAAGCCTTAAGGTAATTACGGAGTTGAGGAGTAATAGTCCTGTTCCTTGTCATGGCAGTAACTGTTTCATATCTGTAGTTATCTGGAGCAAGAATAGCGCATTGGTAGACTACAGACCATTCTTGGAATTCAAGGTCAGCAAAAAGGATGATGATATCTGACTCGACTGAAAGTTTCAAAAACATTTTTTATTAGCCCATTGAAATATTTTACTATAATAGACGACACATATTTTTTTAGCAAATAGTTTTACCTTCTCCAGTATTGCCGTACCACATGGCGGTGAAAGGACTGCGTGTGTTGTTGATGGAGATAGCGCTGGACTCGACAATTATTCCTCCAGTTGTGGAATTAACGAATCTGTTTGTTACATGAATTAAATGTTAATGGAAAGTATTTTGGATTGCCAGATTTTGAACCACAAGACTCTAAAACAACTTACGTATCGACAGATGAGATGTGGGTAATGTCGGTATCATTAGGAAGGCTTAATGAACGAGCAGAGCACTTGTAACTTGGTGCGGGAAAGTTTCCAATATCAGATCCTCCAATTTCATGTGGATACCACGTTCCCATATACTAAAATAATTCAAAATGTAAGTAGGCTTATTCCAAATACGTTAAATATCGACTAAAAGTTTAAATTCTTACTTGGGAAACATTAAGATTATGTCTAGGAGTAAATTGGAAAAAGCTAGAATGACAAGGGATGCCTATCTGGGCTTCCACTCCCATTGATATGGCCAAAAGACCAAGGGAAATCACGGCAAATGATTGAATAGACATTTTCAAAGACTTGTTGAGCTAGGAAATACTCCAGCAGGTATTTACTGTTTAGTCTGCAGTAACAAGGGCAAATATGAGTTTGAATTCGGTAGAGCCAATACTATTTATACAATATTCCACATTGATTATTTATCACTAAGCTTATCATTCATTGCAAAATATGTCTAAAGCAATTACATTTACCATTTTCCCTAGTAGACACGATGGGAAAAAATTAAAATGTGGTCTGATTTAGGTACAAACTTCATTTGTTTCGTCAGTGGACAATTTATTGAATAACATACGTAATGTGATAATTTAACTTTGAACTACATCTAGTTAGGTACAATGTTGATTTTTTACGAAATCGCTGTAAATAATCATCGACAATGCCGACATACTAGCACAGCATTAAATGTCAAAAAGATATCGTTTACTGGCATTTCCAATATTCTTTGCAAAATTCTTCTTAATCAAACGTTTTATTTTGGTCATAAAATGTCATTTTTATCATTAATGATCAAGATCAGTTTTTATCTCACGTTAGAACATAGATAAAAGGCGCAAACGTAAAAGAGATTAATTTTCAGGTGCTACATATAGGCACAGTGCAATTTATAATTAGTTCCCCATGCCCATCAATTTCCACGTGCAAGAATAAAGCGGACTCTGTACTTCTACATTCTACAACGCCTAATTGTTGTGTCTAATTAATTTCGTGTAGATTAATTGAGTTTTAATTTCATGTAGATTTTAAGAATAATGCTTACATACAATATAGTAATATTGTAATATAATATTTGGAAATTGAAGGGTATAGTACCTAGGCTGAAGAAACAAACTGTAAGATTTAGTACCACTTCGTACCTTCCCGAATGCTTTCTCTAGTCCTCTCATTTGGCTTTTGGTTTCCTGACGGCAAGTCATTAATCCCTTCATCAAAACTTGAACGTAGTGAAAGACAAATTAGACGATGTTGCAGACAAACAAGCTTATTTCATGCTATTTCTAATATTATACCTTCAAAGAAATCAACATGCATATAAAACAAATCCATCTAGATTCAAACTTTTCTATTATTATTTGCTTTTTCTTTTCTTTTTATCTTAAAAATATGCAGCTTGATGCTTTGTAGCGTGAAACTCATAAGTACTCATATAACTCGCATAATTTGCCAATTTCGTTCATCCCCATCAAATATACTTCTTTTTTTCTTGAGTGATATTTGACTAAACAAATAAAAAATCCAGGGTTTTTTTATTCAAGCCGACTTGATAGAAAATGAAAGAAGGGAATCACAGCACTCGAATAGATTAGGTTAGAAGGTTGGAGAGATAACACTGTACAAGAATGATAAATTATTTATAAGGACAAATAAGAGACAATGAATTATTATTAATAATAAACTAGGTCATTAAGTTGGTGCTGTGTTATACTTGATTAAAAATTCAGTGAAAGTGCAATATGATTAGGAGCAAGGTTACTAACTTTATCATCAGGAAGAGCTTCTTAGAAAAAATCAACAAATATGTGAAAATTATAAAAATCGTGTCTGTCTCACTCAATATCTGTCAGTTGATAACTCATTATGAAGTACATAATGTTTAGATTATATACATAATGTTCATATCTGTACTCGTGGCTGTGAATCTATCCGAATGACAGTTGTGAATTGATATGAATAACTGTGGATTATATAGTGCAATTTGTTGGCTCTCTTGTTACATGCTCTGGCGCTCTATCAACTGATGTGCTGGAGGTGGAAATTTGGCAAGGAGAATCAGACTAAAATTAATGCACACAGGTCATATGTGCATAAATCATTTATCAATATCATACTATCTTAAACTGGAACATAATTCAAACCTGTCTGGAGAGTGTAAACTACTAATATGCTTTTCTTCAGTAAATATCAAGATTGGAAGTATTTATGAAATCCAATACTCCAAACTTTTCCAGACACGGAAGAAATTCGATTACTTCCTTTTAAAAGACAAAAATGGTGAGAAAATTAGTAAAATGTTAAAAAGTTTGCCTTCCATAGTGCTTATCATAGCCAACCGCTTTTACTTCCACAACTCGTCTTGCATGACAATCGCTATTATTACAACTTTTACTTCTTTTCAAGTATAAAACCGCAAGAAACTTTTGAATGGGTATGGCATGCCATTACCAAATGACTAAAAGCTGTAATAATTTGAAAACACTCTAAAAGTTGGACAAGCAAAAGTTTCGTCTATTTTCTACATGCATATTTATCCACTTGAATACAAAACCACAAATATTTTGCATTCAAATTGCTATTGCGGTCTACAATAAACTGTTAGTGATAGTAGCTGTCTCCTAGTTTAAAACGCTTTTAAGCCTTTCTCCTTTTGTTCTACTCTCCATTGGTGACCAAACTAACTGGGCAAACACAACAAAACTCTTGAAGCATGCAATATTTGATACTTTTCTCCCTTCATTATACCTTTGTGAACTTTCACATAGCAGCAGGAGCGCAGCCACTTTACAGTTTTACTCATTTTTATAACTTGACGTAATAAATGCAAACATTTTTCTCATTTCTCGTTTACCGCAGGCATATTCAACCCAGTCAATATATCCGTCACTGTCGCCCAGTCTTTTTAGTCATGGCATGACTATGACATGATATTCTGTATGACTAGGGCTATGTTCATGAGAATGTGATATTGCTTGTTTCTAAAATTTGTAGAGTGAAGAAAGTAGAGTCTAACCTTACCAATCTACCTTTTAAAATAGAAGAGACACTTTTTTGTTAGTCTTGAAGAGAGCAAGTGTCCCACCTGTCGTTCCTTTCTCGGTTGTTGTCATGCTTCTGCTAGCCTTTTAAAGAACTTCAATTCAAGTACTTTGTATCAAAATAAAAGCGTTCTTCCTTCTTATCTTAATATTTTATTTCGTTATTTTATGTCATCCCCATCAAATACTTAACTATTACCAGAATTTGTCTTATTGAACAGGAAAGTGGGACGGTTTGCTCTAGTTTCTGTTCCCAGTCGTTCTTTTTTACCGGCGAAATAAAAATAGCAGTGGACAATGTCCGATTTGTATATCCCTTCTGTATAAAAGTTCCTCTGCCCTTCTTTTACTATTGGAACCTATCAGTAAAAATTGTGTTGCGTATTGAATTGAAATTAGCGCATCCTGTTTTCAGAACGACATTTTTTCAATTTCTCCGTGTCAAAAAAAAACTTATTTGAGTGGGACAGTTGCAGTGTTAGTACAGTTTTGAAACAAGTCTACAAAAGGAATGCAGATGAAGCGGAGTGGAGGTGTCAAGTTAAATAAAGTATAATAATTTTTACAAAATGTTTTGAAAGGATTTAATTAGTTAATTGATTTTAATTAAGCAGATGTACTAAATAGTTCTGTAGAAAATGTAAATATTGACTTTTAATTGTAAAATCGTGCATGCGAAAATTTGTTTACCTAGTGTAGAGAAATACTAACAAATGGTAGTGTTTTAAACCTAGTTCTAAAGTAGTTTTAAATTGATTGAAACTAACGAAATTGTAGTTTAGTGAAATAATTTTCTCCTGTAAAAAAGCTTTAAAAATTATCAACTTCAATCCTTAAAGGAGTCTTTGGATCTGTGGACAACGCTCTATCATGCGGGCTAAAAGTGTAAACCAAAATTACATTTTTTTGCTAATTTTTATTGCAAGTTTAAATTAATCAATTACAAAGCATACATCTTACACAAAAACAACAATCAAAGCATTGAAAATTGATTCTTGTCATGAAACACAACCATCATCATTACACTCATCCATAATTAACTTTCTTATCAATTTATATGATTTCATATGTAAATTCAATACAAAACCCCACACGTGCCAATTCAGAATTTTGTTTTCATTCCACAAGGATGTCACTTCTTCATCCTTTCCTTTCCTCGTTATCAACACTTCCCTTGTGAGTATCTCCATGCATGCAAAACACGTCTTTCGCTACATTCCATCATAACAAAAATCACACCAGATCAATCAACAAAGCTATCTTCTGCTTCCATTCTTTTGTTATTTCTCTTCGGCTTTTGACTTTCCCTGTTTTTTATGCTTTCTTGTTTGGTACACATTTTGCACAAAACCAACTTCAACTTTCTTTGTTATTACGCTTTTCTTTCTTGAAGCATTTTTATGATTCATCAGCCAAGTATTTTCAGTGAATAAATCGATTTTTATTAGTTAGTAAGGACGAAACTTTCTCCTTTTTTCTTAATGGCCTTTTCTTCCCTGCCGCTGCTCATACACTTCGTTTTTTGTCATTCCCTATTCAACTTTACCTTACATACATCAGTCATCATCACAAAAAACCAGTAGGCTCCTTCCTTCCGTCCTAGTTTTCTCTTTTTGCCTATCCCTTTTTTACATGTCTGTATTCCACTGGAATTTCTTCAAGATTTCTTTTTAAGGTAGTATTAAGTCATTGTCACTATAATATAACAAAATGAAGCAAATTTTAACACTTACAAGTCCTTGAGTGATAATGATAAATTACATACAAAAGATTAAAATTAACGTACTTGTTGGTATAAAATACTATTCATGAAAAATCCTTACTCTTTCGTTTACTGCGGCCTACTTTCGAGATGTCCTATTGAGCATTGTCTTTGAGTTATTCTGTCAAAAATTCGGATATGCCTTAAAATAATTAATCAACAGTTTTTGATTAACCTAATAAGCTAAAGCAATAAAAACATGCGGAAATTAAAAAAGAAGCTCATTCATTCTATTCCAAACAAAGCTCAAAATATTTCTTACATAATTGATTTACACCAGGTGTGGATAGGATACCTATTTCTTAACTTGGCTCAATGTCAAGCCTTTCCCTATTCCTACTTGTTAATAAAGTCTACATAGGTAAGTTGCCCAAGTGTTTAGGCAGGTAGTTGAGTGAAAGCCATTCTTATTATTACGAAATTCAACAACGGCATTGCCGATTGCATAGAGAAATAAAATGAAAAGCTCTGAATAACAAACTAGGCAAAGATGGAGGAGGTAAACTTAATGAAAAGCTAGTTTTAGATTCCTTTCCATGTACATAAATAAACGTATTATTATTCCAGAATTATCCTAGAACTGTTGGAATGACCACTCCTACCAATCATATTTGCTAAACATTAAACGAATTCCTTTTCTAGTTTTCACTTCACTGCCACTTTTATATATATAATTTTTGCTAATATTAACCATTGGGAGAATGAAATATGTCACAAAAGTTTTTTTTCTTTTCATCGTCATTCCTTTCTCATTTCCTAACTTTTTGTATTTCTTTCTCTCATCGCCAGTAACCATTCATTATTTACGTCTTTTCTCTCTTTCGTTGGAAACATTGACCAAAATGATGGTGATGATATGAAAGGCGATGATGGAAGGACAAGGGGAAGGAGTTGAAGTTGATATGCGCTATAGAATGGAAGCGGAGTAGCAAATTCGTTAAGAAGTGGATTCCACTTCATTTCCTTCTCTAATTATTACCATTACCAGTTATTATTAGGGTGCTCTAGCAAGCTAATAAAGTTTTGCTAAAGAAGGGAAAGAATACAATTATCAGTACTTCCTTTTCAATTAAGTGAAAATAGAAAATAAAGTGATTTCATTTTAAGAAATATTTTTAGTAAAGTTTTGATAGATTTATATAATTTAAAAGTATTTAAAAGAGGTCCAACTCCTGGTTCTGTGTTTTAATTAAGGGCTTTCAATTAGGGACCTCCTATAATAATTTACTTAACTTTCTTCCCCACCTTTTTCAATGACAAGCTTCCAAATCGCTACCTTGTTCAACAAAACGCTCCACTTTAAATAGATAACCATTTTACTTATTTTTGTAATTAACTAAGAATTATAAGTACAAAGTTATATTTTCGTGCAGTTTTAAAATATTACAACTCAGGTATAATTAAAACTTTGAGGAATGTGCGCGGATACCTCATATATACGGAATGGACGAGTGTACTATGGAATGAAACAAAGAGTAACGATTTTAGTTGATAAATTGTTTTACTATTAATTATTTGCTACGCTTTTGCTTATTAGTATACTTTTCTTTCATAAATAAAATTATTTTTACACAATTTCTTTTTCCCTTCTCACACATTCCAAAACAATTAGCTTCTCACTTCCGGGTCACCACACTTTACAACGAATCTTATTATAATCGTTTAAATCAATCATGAATATAATTTAGGTCATACTATTGAAAATTTGCTCTGATTTGAGCGCCTTGGCATACAAAAATTGCGAAATTTTGTAACATTATTTTTCGCATGAAATTTTGATCCATTTTTATATGTTTCTATTTTTGTTCCGCTGTTCCGTTCAACTCTCTCTTGGGTTGCTCTCGTGCTGTTGCGTAACCTTCCTCTCTGCTTTATATTTTAACAAATTCGCATAACGTGTGTAGTCCATCAAAGTAAGTAATTAAAATTAATGAAACATTAACTTAAAATTAGTAGTTATTTTTAAAAGCATATTTTATGTACATCTAAACTAAACTGGGTAATTACTATTTCTTATTAATGACCGTTGCAAGAACGTAGTTTGAATAGGATTAAAGCAGCTTTTAAATAACCTGAAAATACAAATAAAAAAGCAAACAGTAAAGATCAATAGAACTCTTCCAAAATACTTTGACGTAGCACAGCAGTCGTTAATTTCTAGAAAAAGTGACGTAAATTCTATTTATTTGTTTAACTTTCTGTGCTTACTTTTACGGGAATCTGAATAATTTAGGGTCTTTTTCGTCCAAAATATTGAAACCAAAGCCAACCTATCAAAGTATTTTACGTAGCTAAATAGTATTATGCTTTAACGTATCAAATGTCATAGTCATCATAATGACGATGGCTATAAAATTACAATACTGCTTTCTGGTTGGGTACTCTTGCATGAAAGTATAAAAACGATACTGCTATATTTAGTAAAAGTAGAAATTGATGAGGAGCAATGGCTGCTGTCGCTTTGTCAATTCTTGTAGCTAAAAAGAAAGTATGTGAGTGAAGAAATATTGCAAGCTAATATTGATTTTTAATATTTTTTATTACGACCATGATTTCTCAACTTCATTTGCTTTGTCTGGTCCGCCACATTTCGTTATCAGAGGGAGTGCTTATCTATTCATATTGGGCAAGCAGGATGTCAAATTGGAAATGCTTGTTGGGAGTTGTACTGCCTGGAGCATGGTAAACTGATATAATATCAACCAACTCCAATTGAAGATTAAATAATTTACTTTCACAATGCTAATTTAATTATTTACAAAAAAGGGATACAACCGGATGGCATGATGCCATCGGATGAAACACTTGGTGGTGAGGATGACTCATTCAATACTTTCTTTTCTGAAACAAGTGCAGGAAAACACGTGCCGCGTGCTGTCTTCGTCGATTTGGAGCCCACCGTTGTTGGTAAGCAGAGAACTGAAAGCTTATAAATGTGAATGGTTCATTGCATGTTAGAATTTTTTTGGAAATGCTTTTGTAGTTAGATGATGCATGCCATTAAAATTTATAATAGATGGACACTTTATATTAATTGCTATGCTATATATAATGATGGGTTTAACTATGTAAAATCTTTAAAACGTTTTCAATTAGGTATTGATTTTAAAATCGACTTTCATATTTGTTTCATATGATTGCATTAGATGAAGTAAGGACGGGAACTTATCGCCAACTGTTCCATCCAGAACAGCTCTTAACTTGGAAGGAAGACGCAGCAAATAATTACGCACGAGGACATTACACAATCGGCAAAGAGATAATTGATGCTACCTTGGACAGAATCCGGAAAATGTCGGAGCAATGCCATGGGCTTCAAGGATTCCTCATTTTCCATTCATTTGGAGGAGGAACTGGCTCAGGTTTTGGCTCCCTTTTAATGGAAAGGCTTTCTGTGGACTATGGAAAGAAATCCAAGCTGTGCTTTTCAATTTACCCAGCGCCACGTGTAAGCCAATGTTATCAATAAACGTCAAACAAATTACAACAATTGATCACTTTTGTTAGAGAAGAATAGACCGTAGAGAAAAGAGGATGCTTTTTAAGTAAAATAATGAAATTGGAACAGGTTTCTACGGCAGTTGTTGAGCCATACAATGCGATCCTGTACACGCACACCACTTTGGAACACTGCGATTGTGCCTTTATGGTAGACAACGAAGCAATTTACGAACTCTGCTATAGACAGTTGGGAATTGAGCGACCTACTTACACCAACTTGAATAGGCTCATCGGACAAATTGTCTCGTCCATCACGGCATCCCTCCGATTTGACGGGGCACTCAACGTAGATTTAAACGAGTTCCAAACAAACTTGGTTCCCTACCCAAGAATTCATTTCCCACTTGCAACCTACTCCCCGATTATTTCAGCGGAGAAAGCATACCATGAACAGATAAGCGTGGATGAGATCACTAAAGCCTGCTTTGATCCAGCTCATCAAATGGTACTTTGCGATCCTCGGAAAGGGAAGTACATGGCCGTTTGTCTGCTCTACCGAGGGGATGTGGTGCCAAAGGATGTGAATGCAGCGATTGCTGGAATTAAGGCAAATAGGACTATTCAGTTTGTGGATTGGTGTCCAACTGGATTCAAGGTTTGTTTCGGGAAATAATGAAATATCTTTTGAATAAGTTTTCGTGTTAGTTTTTGGACGTAATGGCCTTGATTTGCTGTTTGCGTAAAATGTTTTTTATCTTATTCAGGTTGGAATCAATTACCAACCGCCTACCGTCGTACCAGGTGGGGATTTGGCGAAAGTACAGAGAGCTGTTTGCTGCCTTTCCAACACCACTTCGATCATGGAAGCTTGGGCAAGGCTAGACCATAAGTTTGACTTGATGTATGCTAAACGGGCTTTCGTACATTGGTATGTTGGAGAAGGAATGGAAGAAGGTGAGTATTACAATACGCACTAGCAAGATATAAAAAATACCAATATGAGAGAAGTGGATGGGGAAAAACAGAATTTTGCATAAAGTTTTTGTCTAGACTAGAATTGGTTTCCATATTCTCTACGCATGAAATTTGTAGTTTGTGAGTGTGCGAAAGGGGTTCATTGTCCTCGTTTCTACCCTTCTCTGTTTTTTTCTTTGTAATAAAAATGAATGCCGTTAAAAGGTAAGCAATGATATAAGAGGAAAATCGATAAAGATGTTATCAGGATTGATCTTATGAATGTCTTTTCTCTCCGTTTTGTATTTGGTCTAATTTTAATCTTGCACAGCCACAAATAATATTCTCAATCTAAAAATACGTTCATTGCATTTCACAGGTGAATTTTCGGAAGCTAGGGAAGACCTTGCAGCTCTGGAATTGGATTATCAAGAAGTTCAAGAAAGTGTCGGGAGTGATGAGGAAATGTAGTAATAAGTAAACAATTTTAGAATAACCATAATCTGTTTGTTTTCTGTAAAATTAGCCGGATAAAGATATTTATGATAAAATTAGGATTTACAATACAAGTAAACCAGTGACTAAATAGTAGATATTAAGGCGTATTCGAATGGATAGATATGGAATGAATCTCGCATTGTAAGAGAATAAGGCATGACGTTACTTTTGCTTTGTATCTCTCGTAGAGTGTGAATGTGATTAAGAAGAGTGGGAAATAAATGAATTTTTGCTTGTTTAGATTTTTGAAAGTTTAAGAAAGTATTATTATAAAAGACTTTAAAAATACTGAAAATTAGCACTAATTTTGATTTGTATAACTTAAATGTTCATTTTTTAAAATTAAGCCTCTAAAATTGTAGTTACCTACAAACGTAAACAAGCTGCGCACTAATCGGAAGAGGTTCTATTTATAAAGAAGAGGTATTTGTAAAAGTTTAGGTTATTCGTTAAACCAGACTAAGCAAAACAGTGTAAAGCGATTAATTTGATGCAATAATTTAATTAGTAATATTTATCACTTCATTTATTAATAAGTATATAGATCTTTCTCGGTTTTTGAATGTTTTTAACGGATAGGTTTTTAAAAACGGTAGATAAATAGGTTCAGGAAAAACTAGTCAGCATGCGGCTGTGATGTACAGTAGGTTAGGTAGAATGAAGGTAAAATAATTGTCTTCATCTTTAGGACAGTTTTGTTGCTTTTTTAATTCCAATTATCAATGAAAAGTTCTTGCTAGAGATAAATAGAAGCCCTCCATACTTTTCAATAATCTTGTTATGCATGTTTATCGTTTAGTTTTAAATATTCATGATTTAAAATTCAATTCCGTCCGTATGAGAAAGGGAGAATTGCGCAAACAATCATTTACTAAGCCCACTCTACACAAACGTCTTTTAGAAATATGTAATTACCTAATAGTACACCCGACCCAAGCAATGTTTAGCACACATACTGTATATTAAGCAAACTAACTAGTTCCAATAAATTAGAACAATTTATTCATTTGCTAATGTATATTGTGATTATATACCGGGATAATAAAAACGTTAAAAAACTGTGTTTCAAGTTTTGCAATTCGAATTTGAATCTGTTAAAATTTTTTGCGGCTTTAATTAAACTTTTTACTTGTTTAACCTCATTAAGTATTTACTCCAGTGCTTACATGGGCGAAGAGTAGGAAAGAAAAGTCGGAAAGCAAAAGCAAGATAGTAGAACTATTGAAGGATAATTTTCATCAAACGCTAATCTAATTATATCTCACATCGGTAGATAATGGCCGAGTAGATTTTATATTTAAGTCCATGTTATAATCGATGATGCAAATTGTAATCTGATAATAAAATATGTTATGAGGACTGCAACAACCTGAAATATATACAAATTTACAAAAATTACGCACACGATAATAATTCATATTCTTTTTGGTTAATTCAAAGTTAATTATTACAGTGCCAAGAAAAGAATAAGAAATGGTGAAAATCCCAGAAGCCGTTATACCAACACTATCATGTGCAAAGTCGTCCAAAACCACTGCAAGCTTGGTTTGATCTATAAGGGAAACTCTGCGGTGATCACAAAGCCATACTCTAAACCATTTTAGCTATAAACAAAAATATTTTCAATTTAATGCTATCTAAAATTTGAAATGTAAGTAAATTTGAAGTAGAAATCTTACTTTTCTTATAATTTCTGCGGAAAACACAAAAACTCCAAAAATTGTAATGTAATAAACCGTAAGAATGATTCTTTCAATAATATCCTTTGTAAGGAGCACTACATCAAGATAAATTGCATGGTAGAAAATTGCTTCACCCCAAAATGGAAGAATAGAATCTCCAATGCCCTCCCTTATTAGTATTGCTAAATTTTTCAGAGAATAGAATTGCTTTATCGAAAAATTAATTTCTCTCTTCTGTTTCTCTTCGTCATTCATCATTCGCACACTCTGTATACTATTCATCTTTCTCCTTCCGATTTCATTCTCATTTTCTAAAATCCTTTGGCAAATTTGGTCTGCAAAGGCAACCGTAGGCGCCCATAAAGCCCAGACATGCATCAAAAGAAAAGTGTCATCTAAGCTTCCTATCATACACCTTGAAAAATGAGATAACATTTGAAGAACGGCAAAGACTTTATCAGTGGATGAAATGGAGGATAGTTCAGGAGCCCAGGTTTTGTTTCCAGAACTGCTTGCCATGAAAAATGTGTAACGAGCTTGTGCAACAGATCTCCGGTAAAACCAGACTGGAGACCAATTCCAAACACTAACCATTCCAAATCCCATGAAAAAGCGGAACAGTCCGATTAAAGTGTACAGAAGAAATAATCCTCTTAAAACTGGAAGTGATTCCATCTAGACAATGTTAAATGTTAACTATTTAAGTACTTACGATTAGTGTCTAGGTTAATTTATGACTAGTAAATAGCATTAATTTACGTAATAAGGATTATTTGGCAAGAATTTATCTGTGCTAACAAAGTTAGCTATCTTTGCGTAAATCTTCCGCTTTCTCCAAAAACCCGATAACATCACTGATTTAAAAACAAAATTTGTTACTTGAGTAAACATTTTAAAAAATGAGATGGGATTATTTCGAATTATGTTTTGTATTGAAGATCGAACACCAACAAAATAGTTTAACATTCCTAAACATACTGCGATTCCACAAAGTACCTGTAGAGTAAGCAAAATTAATTCTGTAGTGTTTAATGGTATAAGTACTAGATAATAATTATTATTTAATTGCTTAAAAAGTGTACCTGTTGTGGAAGCCAACAGTAAATTTCAAACTTTCCTTTGGCCCCTCTTTTCAGTCTAAATGGTGAAATTAGAAGGTAATACATGCACCAAAAGTAAACATATATGAAATTCGAATGTTGATTGAATGGAATGTTTTCGGAAGCATTGTTGAAATGAAGTGGTATGGTTGAAGATGCA
Organism: Lepidocyrtus fimetarius; assembly: GCA_036507315.1. Classification (NCBI taxonomy): domain Eukaryota; kingdom Metazoa; phylum Arthropoda; class Collembola; order Entomobryomorpha; family Entomobryidae; genus Lepidocyrtus; species Lepidocyrtus fimetarius. The sequence goes on from JAANSO010000255.1 coordinate 44,415, forward strand.
CTCGAAGAAACTCGATTGGTAATGATTGTAAAATCTTCCATTGATGACATCATCGCTTAAAGTCTGAAAGTGTATATCGGCCTTCAGAAACATATTCTACACGCAAAAATTCCATATAAATTTCTTCAAATGTACTTTATTCAAAATATAATAGATAGAAGTGTATTAGCAATTTATTTGTGCCTTGAAGAAACTTTCATGGAACTTTCCTTATTACACAATTTATCAAATCGACATATCTTTAGGCTGTTACTTGTCAATATTTTAGTATGTAATAATCGTGAATAGTTTGTGCAGTATTTAAAGAGGGTAACAATCGTATTCTATAAAATAACCTCTTTACTTTTTTCGGTTTTTTTCAAAAGGGAATTTCTTTTCATACCAAACAATACAACATGCATTTTGAATTATTTCAGACAATATACATAAACATTTTAAGCAGAGAAGGTAATAATTTTCACAAGTTCATTGTCAATTTCATGTAGTGATTAAGCATTTAAAATTGTACAAATATTTTCTCTTGCTTTACTTTCTTTAAAAATGTACCTAGGTCTATATATAAGTAGTACACATAGCTCTTTGGATGTAAAAGATAATTATTGATTGTCCTTACTTTTCTACTAATTTTAAATATCAGTGCTAAAATTTTTATTATTTGTGGCAAAAGTTATTTATAATAAAACTTTTTTTAAACCATGAACTATGGACATGAGTACATGACAAAAGTTATTGATTTATTTAAATTATTGACATTTGACGTAGCTCATCGATCATTTCCCCGGAGGCTCCGACTGAAGCCTAATGATGAAGTATGTAATGAGAAGACCACAAATCTGAAAACATACGAAATTTTGACAGAGGAAGTTTTATGATTCAGAATGAATTTACGAAAAATATTTAACGTACGTTTCCAACAAAAGAATAACTAATTGTAAACACTCCTTTTGCAGTCATTCCAACAGCATCATTTGCTAGGTCATCTAAAACTATTGAATGCATACTTGAGTCTACAAATGGTAGTCTGTTATCCTCGCATAGCCATACCTTCAACCATTTCATCTAGTAAAAAGCATGATTTTTTAAAAAATTTTACCATTTGTATTTGTAAAGGAAACAATTTTTAACCTTTCGAATAATCTCAGCAGCAAAAACTAAAATGAAAAACGTTGAAACATAAAATGAGCCATAGACAATTTTTTCTCCAATATCTGGCGTCTGCAACACTACTCCAAGCCGTATTGCGTATTGAAAAAGCAATTCTCCAAAGAATGGTAGCAATGAAGCTCCCACTGCCTCACTCAACATAGTACTTAAGATCTTAAGGGCTTTAAACTGCTTTAAAGCTATCGCCACATCTTCCTGCATTTTCTCTTTATATCCCCCGTCGGAGAAAGTATCCATCCACGTTATCTTCCCCTTTTCATCAATGCTCTTTGCCTCAACCTCTAACCTCAGTTTATTTGAGAACGCATTAGCCGGAGCCCAAAGGACACAGATATGCGCCAGAACAAAGATGTCAGCAAGGTGGCCAATCAAACATCTTGATAAATACGCAATTGCTTGGATAATTACAATGCAATTATCAGCAGTAGAAATTGAAGCTAATTTAGGAGCAATTGTCGAGTTTCCGGGGATATTAGAAAGAAAAAATGTGTAACGAGCTGCTCCAACCATTCTCCTGTAGTACCAGGTTGTAGACCAATCCCAGATATTAATTAAACCAGAGCCTGAGATGTAACGGAAGATGCTTAAAAATAAGTACGTGGAGTATACCAATGTTAGAAAACCTGTAGATTCCATCTGCGTTTTTGCATATAAAATGTCACAAACAATTTATACCAAAAGAAAACAAGCCAAGCTCAATAATGATAAAAATCATCATACCTTGAATGGATTATACGGCAAGAAATCTGAAGAGTTGACAAAGTTAACCACTTTCAAATAAGTTTTCTGCTTTCTCCAGAATCCTGTTAATGTGACTGTAGTAAAAATACAACTATTCATTTTTGAGAGCAAACTTAGGAATGAGGAAGGATCCTTTTTGGAAATTGTTTGAATGGTTTGTCGAAAACTAGTAAAATACACTAGGACACCTAAAGGAGCTGTAAATCCACACATGATCTAGATCAAAATTTAGAAACTCCTTGATTAATTCGTTAAAATGAACTTTTTTGACAGTTTTTAGGAATTATTACCTTTTGTGGCCACCAGGAAGAAAGTTCAAATTTGCCATCAAGTTTTTTCTTTAGGCGAAAAGGCGAAAGAAGGAAAATGTACATGAACCAAAAATACACATAAAGAAAGTTGGAATGCTGATTTTTGTACTTATTTCTAGAAAAACAATCAGTTTTGGATGTCGAAGAAGGTGTTCTAAAAGTAAAGATTCTTACATTTGCCATTTCTCCGTCACTTTGCAGGAAATAAATTTGCTAAACAATATTTAGTAAATTTTTTCGAGGAATTTCTTTTAAGCGTTCACATTTTTTAAAATGAACAGATAAAAATTCTCATTTGGCAATTTTAGGTAGAAATATTTTGTACTTAGGTTGGTCCTTTTATGGTAGTTTAGGCTTATGAATAATAAATTAACATTTTTAAACATATTGATTGGATAGTAGTGACGTGATGATGACGTTTTTGAGGTTTATGCTTTCATGGGCGATTAAAATTTCTTCTTGTAAACCATTTTCATGTATTTCACACAGGTAGCTTTTAAACATTAGAGACTGTAAAATAAATGAGTGAAAAAATGATCATACCATTTCGCTTTCACTCAAATTTTTGTGGACATTTGTATTGGCTATGTAACTATTTTTAACATATCTAATATGCATCTCTAAAAATGCCCTGCCTCAGTAAATTAAACACTTTGTTCCACTTTAAAACAGCCAAAATAATCGAAATGACCAAATTTAAAAAAAAATGTAATAAAAAGATTTTAAGACAATTTCAGATAATAAAGTCTCACTTTTAATATGAAAGAATTGTAAATAAAACTTGAGATCTAGAAAGAATCTGCATAATAATCCTTACCCGGTTCAGCTTAAGCCGTGGTTGCAATAGGTATTTAATTAACGTTTTGCAATAATAGTAATACTAGTTTTATTCGCATTTGCATTACATTTACATACATTGTAAAATAACTAGGTAATTACTAATGTAAGACTACTTAGGCACGTATGTAAATAAATGAAAATAAAATTATTGTAGATTTTCTTTCCTATCATGTAATGCAAGTTCAAAGGATTGTGCCATTTGAAACTAAACAAAATTCTAAGATTGCCTAAAGGGTGTCTTGAATAATTGATCGATTACGTTCATACGGCTTTCTTTTGAAAGACTAGACAAAGTTTTATCTACTCAAGCTAATGAATGAAGGTACATGCTCATTTGGTAAAAACTAGTTTAAGTAAGCAAAAAATTAACTCGTATTTGCAAAACATTACACCACAAACCCTTCATTCACAAACTTTAAATTTGTGGAGCACAAACTGACAACGTCCAAAATTTGAATACAAAATGCCAAATGAAAAAATCTTTACGATATATCCCAGTACCATTTCTTCGAAACCTCTTTCTAGCAATAAGATTGCTAATAAAAGTCATCTGTCAAACTTTCTCTACGTTTATTTCTGGATTACTTACTATACCGGCCTATCACCCTTCCGTCTGAAGAAAAAGAGTGAAATATATGAGATTCATTCCTGGCTTCTGCAGAAGGTTTGTATAACAGACTCTTTTTTATCAAACAAAGTTTGAATTCCTCATCTTCACAATTAATATTTTAATTAACAGGTGTTTTGTGCAATAACGATAACTTTGGGACTGCTCATTTATTTTAGCGAGCTTCATTTATCAATTCAAAATGTTCGTAGAAATGACCCGAACTCATTTTTTGATTTATTAGCAAATTTAACAAACTTTATTTTTAAAATATCTGTCCTCTTGGGGTCCTGGAGAAAGGCAAAAGCATATGTAAAATTAGCCAATTTTGCAGATTCGAATGATTTCTTATCTCAAAAATCTTACAAGGTATAAAATATTTTAAGCCGTATTTAGAACTGGTTTATAACTTTTATTTATTTAATTGGTACAACCTACACAGATGGAATCTGTATATGTTTTGGGTCCAATGTATTTTTTATACGTACTTTTTTCACTTCTGCGATTTGTTGGAGGATTCGGTGTGATTAGAATATCAGATTGGTCCCTAAGCTGGATTTACAGGAGAACGGTGGAACAAGCTCGTTACACTTTTTTCTTTACTAGTAAAGTTGGAAATGTAACGACGGCTCCTGAACTTTCGTCAATCACAGCAATTGACAATTTCCTTGCACCCATTCAAACATTCGGTCGCCTGTCAAGATGTTTAATGGCTTATCTTTGTTCGCTATTTGTACTAATTCACATCTTGATTTTATGGTCTCCTGTCGCTGCTTTTGGTGACAGCATTTACAATCAATTGGAGGTGATTAGAATTGATCAAGAAGGAAATGCAAATAATTTGGAAAATATACCAGACAAAGAAAAGGAAATAGAAGTAAAACGTAACGTAGAATGCGCATTGCATCAATTCCAAGCATTGAAATTACTATCAATTTTCGTAAATGATCTTGTTGGGCCTGCATTGATGACCTATTACTGGGCGCTCCTGTTCGAGCATGCAAGAGGCTTAGAGATGGTAGTGTTAACAAAAAATTACGTGGCAAGGATGCTTTACTTCTTTTTCTATATTTCAACCATTTCAAATTTAGTTTGCTCTGCGGAAATCGTTAGAAAGGTTATTGATATTTGTATTGCTTAAAAATTTAAAACTACGAGTTTGCATCACTCATTGTATGAATTTTTATGCATTTTTAGATGAAATGGTTCAGGCTGTGGCTATGCGAAGAAAGTAGGCTTCCTTATATTACACCAGCTAAACATGCAATGATACTGAATGAACTTGCCCATCATAGTGTTGGAATAAATACTTTTGGAATTTGTGTTGATTATTCTTTTATTGGAAACCTTGGCGGACTTTTAATTACCTATTTTGTAATAAGATTGCAATCGGATAAATCGTAGGTGCGCGACGCAACGCATCCAGCAATTACATATCTAGGTAAAAGGAATAAAAGCCATGGTTTACTACTTCATAGAGTATATAAGAGAATTTCAAAAAGGATAAAGAAATCCATACCTTCTCTTCGTTCTAAAGTTTAGATTGGAAACACTTATTGTACGAAATATTTTACTTTGTATGATCCAAACAAGTTTAAGCTAAAGGACAAATGTAAGTTAGTAAGATCGGCAGGGGTACCATACTCTTAATAATTGTTTATTGTAATCAATATTTCTAGACAAACTAGGCAAAAATAAAAAAATATACTCTGCTATTTGTCATTGTACAAATGCTAGCGTTTATTTTTTCACTAGTGGTGGATGTCTGTTTGTGGGTCCAATCAAAAAATTGATCCATTTTTATAACACATTATTTTTTGTTGAAAGAATGGTGAGCTCAAAATTTTTTCAAATATTTAGGGCCCGTTCGCCTCCACATTTTCGAAAACCTTCACTACTCTCCGGGAAAATTTCCAAGAAAAATAAACATGCTAATTTTCTATATGTTTATTTTTGGATAACTTATTACGTATTTCTTTCACCATTTCGTTTAAAAAAGGGATCAGACGGGACATGCGAGATACATTCATCGTTTTTACAAAAAGTAAGTGGTAATGCTGGGTACTTAAAATTTCTAACTTAAGAAACTATCTGGACTATAATTGACGATGCTCTTTTTTAGGTCATATGCGGACTTACAGTACCGCTTGGAATGCTAGTATACTTTGGAGAATTTCGCTTGTCAATTCAACACATTGAGAGGAACGATCCAGCTTCGTTTTTTGGTTTATTTGCAAACACATTCAACTTAATTTTTAAAATTGTCACACTGACAGGGTTCTGGAGAAAGCAAAGGATTTTCGTCAAGTTGGTGAATTTTGTTGGCTCTCCTGACTTTTTACCGCACAATCCATACAAGGTACATAGTTATCTGTACAAATTATACCGCTGCAATATTTCTGTCAAAATGGTATTTAAATCCGTAAATTGCAGATAGAATCAATGTTAACCTTGGGATTGATCATTTCCATGTATTTGCTCTTGGGAATCCTTCGATTTGTTGCGGGTCACGGCGTAATAAGATTTATAGATTGGTCACCCTCATGGCTCTACCGGAGAACCGTAGAACATGCTCGGTTCAACTTCTTCTTGGCCAAGAATGACGGGAATATCCTGATGGCTCCTGAGCTTAGCTCAATTACCGTATTTGACACATTTCTCGCAATAGTTCAAGCATTTGCTCGTTACTCGAGGTGCATAATTGGATCGCTTACCGATATGTTCGTGCTTGTACACATTTGGACGCTTTGGGCTCCTGCATCAGCGTTTGCAAATGTGATGTACAGTCAATTAGAGGCGAGTAAGGTTGGTCAGGAAGATGATACTCTTTTGATGGTTGAAACCCTCCCGGAAAGAATGGGAAGGGATGTGGAATACACGTTGAGGCAATTTAAAGCGCTAAAAAATCTAACGATTTTGGTTAGGGAGGCAGTGGGAGCTTCACTTCTTCCTTTCTTTGGGGAAGTTCTATTCGAATACGCAATGCGTTTGGAGGTGGTACTAATGGCAAAAAATCATGTTTGGAGGCTTGTCTATGCTTCATTCTACATCTCAACTATATGCATCCTGGTTTTTTCTGCGGAAATTATTGTTGTTCTAGTAACTACTACTACTAGTAGTAGTAAGTAGGGTTTTATTGACCATTTAGCCATCTTACACGGTCATTCAATTTACAACAATTTAAGCATAATTATACAAATGTTCTATACAAAGGTTTGGT